>APFE031315612.1:15332-81740 GCA_000404065.3 Pinus taeda | reverse complement strand
GCCTTAGAATTCAGCCTCTTCGAGGGGGCAACCTCCTTTACATTACATAAATGACAATTCTTGGATGATACAAATGACAAAACCTCCTTTCTATATATAGGAGTCTAAGGAGTCACAATATAACCCAGCCGACCTAACAATAATAATATAAAGCCACAAAAATAACATAGAGGGATTCTATGGGGCACAGTAATAACAATATGGGGGCAATAGGAGCGGCACAAAAATATTAATAAGGGGTACAACTACAATAGTAATGGGGTAATCACTAGTATTATAGGGACCCAACACTTCCCAAAATGGGACGTAGAATTTCATCTACATATTGATGCGGCGTGTATCGCGCTGGGAGTTGTACTCACGCAGGAAGGTACGGAAGGCATGGATCACTCGATCATGTTCACGATTCGGCTGTTGTCCAAATTTGAAAACAACTATTCTACTACTGAGTGTGAAGGATTGACAATGGTATACGCGCTCCAAAAATACTGACACTATTTACCTGGCGGACACTTCAAGATGTATACCAACCATTCCGCATTGAAATACCTGGTGAACAAGCCTGTGTTGGGGGTGTTGTAACATTTTTTGGTTTCGATAAGATAGAATATTTGAAAAAATGTTAAGTTAGGATATGGACATAACAATATTGAATAGAACGTTTTTAAAAAAAATCTTGATGATGATGTCCATATCAAAGAAACATTTAGGTTAGATGTCCTAAAAAAATCAAGACAAAAAGAAAATGTTAGGTTAGAAAGAAAAGAAAACAAATAAACTGTGAAAGTGAGCAAGTCTAAATGCCACTACTATTGTTTCTTCAAAATAATGGTTGTGTGCATCTTGTCATAAATGCCACAACCCATGACAGTCAAATTGTTTAATCTTGATTGCTTCATGCTTTAAATTTGATGTTATAGTTAGAGAATAAAGATCTGGACAAACTATTTAATCTTGCCAGATCAGTAGTTAGGTAGAGAATAATAAGGTTCTCAACAGTTTAATTTAAGCCCTTGAATGTTATAAGGTTAGAATTATATAGTTTGCTTTTGTAAAAATAAGAAGAAAGGAAAAGGGTTTGCTAGCTTAAATGCACCCATTAAGTGAAGAAAAAATGATAGAATAAGCAAAGGGTAAGTAGAGAAAGGTTGCAGAAGTATGATGACTGATTGGACAAAATGTACATTTATCATGTTTTACTATATGTTTCTATGTCCATGAGGCAATTACACAAAGAAAATGAAGGTCTACAAGATCAATTAATTAACTTCCCTCATCCCCATTCATCCCTATATTTACTAATTTCCCCCTTTCCACCTTCATATAGTTCATATTCACTCATTTTCCATAAAAACCCCTTTTCCTAAGGTTAAAATCCTTTTTGCCTAGGAAAAGTGAAAAACCCATGCTAAATCCCCTTTTACCCAAAAACCCACAAAAAGTTGTTTAGCCTAAGTATTGATATATATATATGTGAAAGCAAATAACTTATTAAAAAGCATTATACTTAGTCTATTTCCCCTTTCTTCTCATATTTCATATTAACTCTAACTTATAGTATTAAACCCCTAAAAGTTCCCTTTCCCTTATATATTAACTCCCTTTAATAAAATACCCTGAAACCATAAGTTTTATAATAAAACTATGTATTAAATAAAACATCGCATCGGCAGATCGCAAGCCTTTCAACATGCATCCACTCTCCCCGCATTGTGATATGCGATGCATGATAGAACCAGACCCAATGCAAATATATCTCATAATGTATTGCCATTTCGCATCCGCCTCCATCGCAACTCTCAGCTATAACATATACCCTCTGCATTGCGATATGCGATGCGCGATGGACCAGACGCAAATATATATCATAATTCATCGCCCATTTCACATCTACCCTCATCACAAGGCCCAACTAAACCAATAACCCTCCGCCATTATGATTTCCAATATGCGATAGGAACTGGACCCGACGTAGTATTATCCGCAATTTACTTTCCACATTGCGCCTGGCCCCTATTGCATTCCTTTACGATGGGCCTTCCCCGACTAAAACTATGATTGCAATATGCGATGAGCCTGGACTCGACAACATTTATCCACCCAAGTTGATACAATTTCAAGTCTGCCATACGGTGTTTTGTGAAGGTTTTCTTCGTTAAATTTTTTTTATGATTTAAACAAAGAAATAACCTAAATCTCCATTTAATCGCTAATCTCAGTTTTAACCCATAATAAAGCCATTGCTGCCATAATTAATCATTGGGTCCCTCCATTGTTCTTTCCTCTACCCTCCACACTACTCTTTCACTCCACCACCGTTCGATCAAATCCATTCAAATCTATTGACCCTCAGTAATTTCGGGTTGGCTCTTTGTATGAGCATTACCGGCTCGAAAAGTGGTATTCCACTGACTTCCCTTTGCTACGTGTCAAGTTCAGATTACATTGGGTGACCCCTCCCAAAACTGCCCACGCCTCATAAGCGGTGCACAAAAACCAAAACCACCTCCCGCATAATGAAAAAATTACCACTGTTCACTTTGCCTCATATTTCAAAAAGAAAGCCGTTTTTCCGTTTAAATGCAAAAATCACCATTTTGGCTTTGTTTCGCCTGTTCTCATAGTAAACCCTCCATAAGCCACTGTGACCAATAAAGCCATTGTTTTACCTTCCGATATGCTTTAGACTCCTTCCAATATCCTTTCCCTATGTTTTCTTAACAATTTCTGTGTTTTGCAGGTAAAAACTTATGTTCAGGGCTTACAAAGAAAAAATCATGCATACAGTTTGAAGACGAATACGAAGATATTATTGTTGAAAAACACAGTAAAACAACCTGCAATGCATAGTAAAAGTAAAAAGGAACACAGTAAAGGTTACTCAGCAGGGTCAAATGATGTTCACAGAGTTTAAAGAGTATCAGATGAAATATCAAATGAAGGAATTAACGAGCATAAAGGATACACACAATTAAGCAGCTTAAATGGGGAAAATATCAAACAACAAAGCCAGCACAACTTGAATAAAAGGGACAGCAAGAAACAGTTAACTAGTTGTCCCTATCTTCTTGCATGAAGATATTTCCTTTCTTAGAACAAACCTTAATCAGTTTTAGGATATTTTCTTAGTTTCATTATTGTATAAATAATTGTCTTCTCAAGTTGTTATGGGTTCGAAGTTGAAGGTTCATTATTTATTGCTTGTAAAGTCTTGATTGTTCATGCTACTTTGAAACTGGTTGTACCTTTGAAGGAAGCTTTTGTAGACACTTGATGTACTCAGTTTTTTTGGAACCTTAATACAAAGTAGAGGATTTTGAATTTGGCTTTACACAGTTTGTGTTATCCTATAAGTTTTTCCAGTTATCAATCATTATGTTTTTCCTCATATGCTTATGACTTATAGAGATATCTAGGTAGGAATAATTGTGTCTCAATTTATTCCTATGAGCTCCTGAAGTGAGCATCTATTAAGAGAATGGATTAATGAACTATCTGTTTAGCTAATCCCCTCTAATCAATAAATCATTAGCATCCTTTGTAAGCATAAATATGCTGCCATGAATCTTTCTAACATAGTTCAAAAGGTTTTCACACTTATGATTGTTCTATTTTACAGTCTGGAAACTGTGATAATCATATTATTTTCTGTCTTCCTCTCACCACTATTTTTTATCTATATCATTGTGTAAAGTTTTATAGAAGCCCTTTGCTGAAATATTAATATAACCCAAAGGATTAAGTATTTCAATTCTACATTTGTCTTCTTTAATTGGTCTTTGAAAATAAAAACCCAAAACCCCCAAAACAATTATTTTAGATGCTCTGGCATTGGTAGTTGACCTATTACTATCTTAGAGGTACAACATTAGACTGGTGCCGCTGCTAGGGATTCGAATTTCTTTTAAGTTTCCCTTGGGACAATGCTATTCTTTTGTTCTTATCCTTTAAAGGTGATTAAAGGGTTTAGAAAGGTTAAAATCATTCACCTAGGCGACTCCACACTCCCGAGCTGGAACCTTTTAAGCATACCAGATCTCGTTCAGAAGATGACATACTTAGTCCTCTATGAGATCCTAAAAGGCTTCTGAGAAAAGGAAGTTCTAAAAGGGGACATCTACCATCTTCTTCTTCCTCTTCAGTCCTACATTTTGAAGAATTAGAATCATTTGACATGTATAGTAATACCCCATATAATCCTGATTACTCCCATTTATCACCTAGGATTGCCGAACTTCTAAATAGAGGAGTTGATTTTAAGTCATCCTACCTTATTCATTCATTAGAATCTCATCCAATACCCACATTACCACCAGGATCACCTAAAACTGAATCTGATTTGGGTGTTAATCTACTAGAATATAAACCCACATATTTCATATCCCCTACCACTTATCATTTTCCTTCCATTTTTGACCGACCTGAAGCTTCATCTTCTAAACAAACTGAGGAGACTTTCTCTATATATTCCAATCCTCTCTTTGAAACAAAAGAAGGTATTCCTTTATAGGTCTCAAAGCTAGTTCTTAAGACTCCTTTGAAGTCTTTTAGGAGATCTCCTCCTCCTTCACGTCCAACTAGTTCATCAACCCGTGAATCACCACCTTCATCCTCTACTTCTTCTTCATCCTCTACATCCACACAAAAACCTCATACTCCACCTAGAAAACCTCATACACCTCAAGCACCTCATACACCACCTGTTGTCATGGCTTTTTGACCTATTGTACAAACTAGATATGCTGCCTTAGTCTTACCTAATAACCTTGATGCATTCCCAGCTGGATACTTAAAATACCTTCCCAAGTACAATGGAGAAACTGGTCCCTCAGCTGAGGACCATCTTCAATCTTTCCTAGACTTTTGCAGACAACATGAATATTGAACAAGAAAACATTTATATGAGATTGTTTATACAGTCACTTGAAGGAAATGTGAGGATTTGGTTTAGGCAGTTACCAACAACTTCCATTAGAAATTGGGAAGAGCTTACAACCATATTTAAAAATCAACGGGGTGTGAAAAAGGATCCTCTTTACTTCCTCATATAATTTGAAGAGCTTAAAAGGAACTTTGGTGAACCAGTATCAGAATTTATCAAAAGATTCAATAAAATCTATCACAAAATGCCTATTGATTGTAAGCCCCTTGTAGCAGTAGCTAAGTCTAGATTTTCTAAAGCTTTTGATGATGACTTTGTTGTTATGCTATGAGAGAGAACTTCAAGAACTCTTGAAGATATGCAAACAAATGATATAGAAGTAGAAGCAAATAGGGCAGCCTCAACTTCTTTGAAACTTAAGGAAGAAAAGGCCCAAAGAAAACTCAAATCTATTCAAGAACCCTCTAGTTCCTCTAAGATTAAATCAGAAGACTCAAAAATAAATGAAATAACATCTCTTCTTAGAAACCTATCAAATAGGATTTCAAAGATTGAGACCCAACCTAGGACAATACAACAAACAATTACTAGACCTCAAAACCAAAATCAAGGTCAGCAAAAGAAATCCACCACTACAAATTCTTCAGAGACCTAGTAATGATCAACAGGGTCCTACTCCTCTATTGATACATGACCAACAACTTGATGATAATACTATGACAATTACCGAAGATATTAATAGTATGGATTCTTCTTCCAATCAAATAGCCATCATTCCTCTCTCACAACAGAATCAGGTTCAAGAAGATCAAGAAGCTTCACAAGTCTCTAAATATCATGCTTTATTTGAATTTTTAATCGCAGAGTTAAACAAGAGATATGATCTTAGGCCTAGGCCTAGTCTTGGGAAACCTCCAAAGGAAACTCCAGTAATTGAACCACATACCAAAACTACTAAAGCTCAAACAACTCTTATTCAGCCCTTAGATCAGTCAATTGATACTACCCAAACTGGTAAAAACATTTTGACTACATTTAATGTTGAAAAAGAATTAGAGAGGGTTAAGATCCCAATTCCATTGTTAGAACTTTCTAAAAACCCTCGTTACAAAATCTAAGTCACAAATGGATACAAAATAACTTGGTTGATGCTGAAGGTGATGTCATAATTCTGCAAGATGAAAAACCAACAATAGTGTTTGGCCCTAGTTTAGACATGATAGATGAGATAGTTCCTCCTTTCTATATAACTCTTAAAACAAATGATTCCATGTTGTATAATTGTATGCTTGATTCAAGCGCATCACACAACCTTATGCCAAAATCTATCATGAACCATTTGAAACAAGACATAACTAAATCCTACTATGACCTACACCTTTGATTCTAAAAGGGTGCCCTGTTTGGGATTGATCAAGGATCTAGTGGTTACCCTTGCCCAAATTCTAGTGAAAAGTGTAGTACTTGATATTGTTGTCACAAAATATCCCTCCCAAGTTTGGAATGCTCCTTTCTAGGTCTTGTTGTGCCAAATTAGGGGGAACACTATAGATGGATATGTCATATGCACTATTCTTGTTTATGGAGGAGAGAAATTAAGATTATAGAGAGTTAAGATTTGTACACACTGTTTGTAAGACTAACCAGCCAAGGAACCATCCAATTTATGCAATAGATCAAGACTTTGGTATTTTTCAACTCACTTCAAACCAACATAAAACTCAAGTCAAAATTGAAGAGGTAGTTGAAAGTCCTGAACCAAACCAAACTGATATTTGGAAACTGTTCTAGATGGCTCTTACACGAAAGATGGGGCATGAGCTAGAGTATTTTTAATTTCACCTTAAAAAGAAAATATAACCCAATCATGTAAATTAGAATTCGAACTTAAAAATAATGTGGCTGAATATGAAGCTTTCCTTTTAGGATTGCAATTAGCCAAAAACTTAAAAGTTCAAAACTTAAGTGTTTTTACTAATTCTGAACTTATTGTTAAGCAAGTAAGAAATGTTTGCCACACCAAGCACCCTAGACTTAGGTCCTACCAAAATGAAGTATGGGATTCAATTGAAAACTTCTTTGATGCTTTTAATTTGACTCATATTCCTAGAGATTAGAATATTCATGTAGATGCCTTAGCTGTCTCTGCTAGCTCTTTTAAAATTCCTGATCATACTAATGTACTCTATTAGATGCATTTCAAATATAGGCCATCTATCCTAGATAATCTGAAGCATTGACAAATATTCGAAGATGATGAACATTTGAAATAATTTCTGCAAGTAATAGATGATTTTTCATTTCTACAAATTGATGAAGAAAGAACTGAAATAAATGAGAATGCAGATGGAAATGATACTTCAGATTTTAAAACCCATATTGCTAATCATGACATTATTCAATTATCTAATAATTTTATTCCAAAAAGACTCATTCCTTTAGAAAAATTGTTTGATCAAAATGATGTCCTCTGAAACCCTCAATCCATTTCTTCAGAAGATGACATAGAAGAGATTAACATTGGAACTCATGAAGATATCAAAAAAATCAAAATATGTGCATCTCTAGACCTTGAGATCAAAGCTTAATATCTTAAGTTACAGCAAAATTATAAGGATGTTTTTTCTTGGACTTATGTTGATTTAAATACCTATGATACTTCATTAATACATCATAAGATTCCTTTGAAGCCATGAGAAAAACCTTATCAACAAAAACTTAGAAGGATAAATCCATCCCTTCTACCAACTATAGAAAGGGAGATTAAGAAAATGTTAGATGCTTAGATCATCCTACCTCTTAGATATTCTAACTGGGTTGTAAATCTAGTTCCTATTAGAAAGAAAAATGGAGAAATAAGGCTCTGTGTGGATTTTAGAAATTTGAACAAGGCATCATTAAAAGATAATTATCCTTTGCCTAAAATGGATCAGTTACTTCAATTGGTTTCAGGATCTTAAAGAATTTCTATGCTTGATGGTTTTCAATTAAATGAATGTTGATACAGCAGACAGAGAGAAGACAACCTTTAGTACACCCTGGGGTACATTCATGTACACTAGGATGCCATTTGGCTTAACAAATGATGAAGAAACATTTCAGATAGCTATGGACATAGCTTTTATGGGCCAGGTAAATAAATTTGTGGTTATTTATCTTGATGACATAACTGTTTTTTCTAAATCTGATCAGAAACATCTAAAGCACTTGATGAAGGTTTTTGACAAGTGTAGAAAATTTGGAATATCATTGAACCCTAAGAAGTCCTTGTTTGCTGTGAAAGAAGGAAAACTGATGGGCCATATAATTTCAAAGGAGGGAGTAGTAATTGATCCCAAACGAGTATCTGCCATTGAAACATTGACCTTACCTAGAAACAAGAAGGAGATTCAAGCTTTTCTAGGTAAGATTAATTTTCTAAGGAGGTTTATTCCAAATTATGTAGAGATTGTAAAAGATATAACTGACATGCTCCGAAAGGACCATGAAGTCAGATGGACTCCCTCTTCTAGGCATGCATTTGAACAAATAAAAAAGGCTATCTCTGAAGCTCCCACCTTAGCCAGCCCTAATTATACTAAGCCATTTATTATTTTCTCTTTTGCCTCTGAAACAACCCTTGTTGTTGTTCTATTGCAAAAAAATGAAGATTCCCATGACCAACCCATAGACTTTTCAGCAAGGTTGTGAGAGATGCTGAGCTTAAGTATGACATCATTGAGAAGCAAGCCTATTCCCTCATTCAACCCCTGAAATCATTCAGAATGTATGTCTTACATTCACCTATTATTACTTATGTCCCTAATAGTGCTGTGAAAATTGTCCTAACCCAACCAGACGCTGATGGGAAAAGAGGTAGATGGATCACTCAAATTCTGGAGTTTTATCTAACTATCAAGACTACCAAGATAGTAAAAGGTCAAGGATTAGCCAAGCTTTTAGCTGAATCCAACTACAGAGTTCTTGGAATCAATTCTGTTTTAGAAATACAAGGGAAGAATACACAGGAACCTTATGTCCTTGTGGAAGGGGAGAATCCACAAGAACCTTCCCTTCATCCTAAAGTGGAGAATCCACAAGAACCTCTACCTTTAGAGCATATCAATCCTATACACATTGATGAAAAATTCTCGTTGTCAAACTAGTATCAAGATATGGTAAATTTCTTGATCCATTTTGAGTGTCCAGCATCATTCTCCAAAACCCAGTGTAAAACCCTTAAGTTAAAATTAGTCAAGTACTGCATTATAAATGCAAATTTATACTGGAAAGATCCACTGAATATTTTGTTATTATGTTTAATAGAATCAGAAACTAAAGGAATCATTGATTAGTTTCATACAAGATTTTGTGGGGGACATTATGCTTGGATAGCAATAGCATACAAGATTCTGAGCAGACAATTTTATTAGCCTACATTGTTCTTACAAGTAGGGGCAAAGGTCAGAGGTTGTGTTCCTTGTCAAATGTTTGTTGGTAAACAAAAATTAGTTACTCTCCCACTCATTCCATCAATAGTTTCAGCACCTTTTTCTCAATGGGGATTATATTTTGTTGGACAGATTCACCCCACTTCAAGTAATTAGCATAGATGGATCCTCATTGCAATAGAATACTTTACTAAATGGGTGGAAGAAATTCCAGTCATAAATGCTACTAATTCAATCGTAATTAAGTTTATTGAGGAGAATATCTTATCTAGATTTGGTTGACCAACTCAAATTGTCACTAACAATGCAGCAACTTTTTATAGTGTTAAAATGATTGAATTTTGCCAGAAATATCAGATTCTGTTACATCAATCAACTCCATATTACCCTGAAGGTAATGGCCTTGCAGAGTCATACAACAAATGCTTGGTAAAGGTAATCAAAAATACTCTAGTTGATCATAGGAAGAGCTGGGATTCACATTTGATTTATGCAGTATGGGAAAACAGAATTACTCTAAAGAGATCAACTGGAAAATCTCCCTTTCAGTTAGTCTATGGGAAAGATGCAATTTTCCCTACCAATTTGGCCTTCCCTGTTTTAAAATTCCTGCAGAATTCAACAAATGAACCTAATGATTTTTGAATAAGGATAAATCAGATTATTGAACTTAATGAAAATAGAGATGAAGTTCAATATAAATTGAATAAATATAAGAATAAGATGAAGGCCCTGTTTGACAGAAGAGCCAAGGAGAGGGACTTTAAGGAAGGTGATCTAGTTCTAAGCTGGGATGCCAGAAGAGAAGAGAAAGGAAAGCATGGCAAATTTGAAAATCTATGGTTTGGACCTTTAGCAATTTCTGAAGTGAAGGGTAACAACACTTTTGTGTTATAGAATCTTGAGGGGCTTATTCCACTTATCCTGTAAATGGAAGGTTTCTTAAACATTATAGTCAATACTAAGAAGTTGAAATAGTTTTCATTGTAAATACTCCAGTTTTATTTTACTTTTCAAGATGTCAATGTGATTTATTTTACAGCAAGGACTCCATAGCCCGAGGAGAAGGCACATCGATCTGCAAGTTCTTTGCATTCTACAGGAGAAAGTAGTCCCTAGTTAGAGCCAATGTTGTAGCATTTTTTGGTTTAGATAAGATAGAATATTTGAAAAAATGTTGAGTTAGGATATGGACATAACAATATTGAATAGAATGTTTTTAAAAAAAATCTTGACGATGATGTCCATATCAAAGAACATGTTAGGTTAGATGTCCTAAAAAAATCAAGACAAAAATAAAATGTTAGGCTAGAAAGAAAAGAAAACAAATAAACTCTGAAAGTGAGAAAGTCTAAATGCCACTACTATTGTTTCTACAAAATAATGGTTGTGTGTAGCTTGTCATAAATGCCACAACCCATGACAGTCAAACTGTTTAATCTTGACTGCTTCATGCTTTAAATCTGATGTTATAGTTAGAGAATAAAGATTTGGCCAAACTGTTTAATCTTGGCAGATAAATAGTTATGTAGAGAATAATAAAGTGCTCATAAGTTTAATTTGAGCCCTTGGATGTTATAAGGTTAGAATTATATAGTTTTTTTTTTGTAAAAATAAGAAGAAAGGAAAAGGGTTTGCTAGTTTAAATGCACCCATTAAGTGAAGAAAAAATGATAGGATAAGCAAAGGGTAAGTAGAGAAAGGTTGCAGAAGTATGATGATTGATTGGACAAAATGTACATTTATCATGTTTTACTATATGTTTCTATGTCCATGAGGCAAGTACACAAAGCAAATGAAGGTCTAAAAGATCAATTAATTAACTTCCCTCATCCCCATTCATCCCTATATTTACTAATTTCCCCCTTTCCACCTTCATACAGTTCATATTCACTCATTTTCCATAAAAACCCCTTTTCCTAAGGTTAAAATCCTTTTTGCCTAGGAAAAGTGAAAAACCCATGCTAAATCCCCTTTTACCCAAAAACCCACAAAAAGTTGTTTAGCCTAAGTATATATATATATGTGTGTGTGTGTGTGTGTGTGTGTGTGTGTGTGTGTGTGAAAGCAAATAACTTATTAAAAAGAATTATACTTAGTCTATTTCCCCTTTCCACTCATATTTCATATTAACTCTAACTTATAGTATTAAACCCCTAAAAGTTCCCTTTCCCATATATATTAACTCCCTTTCATAAAATACCCTGAAACCATAAGTTTTATAATAAAACTATGTATTAAATAAAACATCACATCGGCGGATCGCAAGCCTTTCAACATGCATCCACTCTCCCCGCATTACGATATGCGATGCGTGATAGACCTGGACCCGACGTAAATATATATCATAATGTATTGCCATTTTGCATCTGCCTCCATCGCAAGTCCCAGTTATAACAGATGCCCTCCGCATTGCGATATGCGATGCCCAACATACCTATCGCAAATATATATCATAATTCATCACCCTTTTTGCATCTGCCCTCATTGCAAGTCCCAACTAAAGCAACAACCCTCCACCATTGCAATCTCCGATATGCGATGGGATCTAGACCTGACACAGTATTATCTCTGATTTACTTTCCACATCGTGTCCGGCCCCTATCGCATTCCTTTGCGATGGGCCTTCCCCCGCTAAAACTGTGATTGCGATATATGATGAACCCGAACCCGACGGCATTTATCTGCTCGAGTTCATACAATTTCAAGTTTGCCATAACGTGTTTTGTGAAGGTTTTCTTCATTAAAATGTTTTTATGATTTAAATGAAGAAATAACCTAAACCTCCATTTAACCGCTAATCTCAGTTTTAACCCATAATAAAGCCATTTCCGCCATAATTAATCGTTGGGTCCCTCCATTGCTCTTTCCTCTACCCTACGCGCTGCTCTTTCGCTTCACCACTGTTCAATCAAATCCATTCAAATCTATTGACCCTCAGTGATTTCAGGTTGGCTCTCTGTACGAGCATTACCAGTCTGAAAAGTGGTATTCCACTGACTTCCCTTTGCTACATGTCAGGCTCAGATTGCACTGGGTGACCCCTCCCAAAACCGCCCGCACCTCATAAGCAGTGGGAAGAAAACCAAAACCGCCTCCCACATAACGACAAGATGACCACTATTCACTTTGCCTCATATTTTAAAAAGAAATCCATTTTCCGTTTAAATGCAAAAATCACGATTTGGCTTTGTTTCGCTTGTTCTCAAAGTAAACCCTCCATAAGCCTCTGCGACTAATAAAGCCATTGTTTTACCTTCCGATATTCTTTGGACTCCTTCAAATATCCTTTCCCTATGTTTTCTTAACAATTTCTGTGTTTTGCAAGTAAAAACTTCTGTTTGGGGCTTACAAAGAAAAAAGCCTACATAAGGTATGAAGATGAATACAAAGATCTTACTGTTGAAAAACACAGTAAAAAAACCTCAAATGCATGGTAAAGGTAAAAAGGAACACAATAAAGGTTACTCAGCAGGGTCAAAGGATGTTCACAGAATTTAAAGAGTATCAGATCAAAGATCAAATGAAGGAATTAACCAGCGTAAAGGATACAAACAATCAAGCAGCTTAAAGGGGCAAAATATCAAACAACAAAGTGAGCACAACCTGAATAAAAGGGACAGTAAGAAACAGTTAAATAGATGCCTCTATCTTCTTGCATGAAGATCTTTCCTTTCCTAGAATAAATCTTAATCAGTTTTAGGATATTTTCTTAGTTTCATTATTGTATAAATAACTCTCTTCTCAAGTTGTTATGGGTTCGAAGTTGAAGGTTCGTTATTCATTGCTTGTAAAGTCTTGATTGTTCATGCTACTTTGAACCTAGTTGCACCTTTGAAGGAAGCTTTTGTAGACACTTGATGTACTCAGTTTTTTCTAGAACCCTAATACAAAGCAGAGGATTCTGAATTTGGTTTTACATAGTTTGTGTTATCCTGTAAGTTTTTCTAGTTACCAATCATTATGTTTTTCTTCATATGCTTATGACTTATAGAGATATCTAGGTAGGAATAATTGTGTCTCAATTTATTCCTATAAGCTCCTAAAGTGATCATCTATTAAGAGAATGGATTAATGAACTATTTGTTTAGCTAATCCCCTCTAATCAATAAATCATCGACATCTTTTGCAAGCATAAGTATACTGCCGTGAATCTTTCGAACATAGTTCAGAAGGTTTTCACACTTATGATTGTTCTATTTTACAGTCTGGAAACTGTGATAATCATATTATTTTCTATCTTCCTCTCACCACTATTTTTTATTCATATCACTGTGTAAAGCTTTATAGCAGCCCTTTGCTGAGATATTAATATAACCCAAAGGATCAATTATTTGAATTCTACATCTGTCTTCATTCATTGGACTTCCAAAACTAAAACCAAAAACCCCCAAAAAAATTATTTTAGATGCTCTGGAATTGGTAGCTAACCTACTACTATTTCAGAGGTACATTAGGGGGGCACATATGAAGATGGTTGTTACTGTTTCAAGAATATGAATTTGAGTTCATCGTAAAGCCGGTATGCCTAAATGTAGGACCAGATCACTTATCACAAATCGAGACAAACGAGGAGCCAAAAAATATGGAAGAAGGACTACCTAATGCACAACTCTTTGCAGTGCACGTCGCGGATGGCCACTTCAAAGATATAATCCATTTTTTAACCACAGGGACTGCATCGAAGGAATATTCCATCCAACAGAAGAAGGAATTGATGCTACGCGTAGCGGATTTTTCTGTCATCACGAGGCACATCTAGAAAATGGGAAATGATGAGGTATTGTGAAGATATGTACCCGAATTTGAATGAGGAAAGATCCTCGCGGAAGCACATGGGAAGGCTACAGGAGGACATTATGTAGGACGTGCGATGGCACAGAATATTCTTCACGCTGGGCTATGGTGGCCAACCTTACATCAAGATTCGAAAGTATACTATCAAGCCTGTGACATATGTCAAAGGACTGCAAAACCATCATGAAGGGATGAGATGCCACTCAATCCACAGATGACGTTGCAGCCATTCAAAAAATGGGCAATCGATTTTGGGGGACCAATCAAACCTTAGTGAAATATGGGTGCGTGCTACATCATCACTGCGATAGAGTACCTGACTCGATGGGTGGAAGCACAACCAGTTAAGGATTGCACGGCCACCACAACTGCAAAATTTTTGTTCGACAATATGTTAACACAGTTTGGATGCCTGAAAATTTTAATGAGTGACCACGGAACGCACTTCCTGAATGAAACTATCAGCACACTCACCGAGGAGTTCCAGGTGTATCATCAGCAAAGTACACCATACCATCTACAATCTAACGGGAAAGTAGAAGCATTCAACAAGATTCTGTAGACTGCGCTGACCAAAGTATGTAACGCACAGCGAAATGACTGGGACCTGCGCATACCTACCGTATTATTGGCATACATAACCACGTGCAAGAAATTGATGAGTCAGACACCTTTCAAGTTAGTCTATGGCACGGAGGCAGTCATGCCAATGGAATACATCGTACCCAGTTTGCGGATAGTAGCAATTACAGGCATGTCAAACCACTAAGCCTTGGAAGAGAGACTCATGCAATTGGAAGAACTCAAGGAAGAATGGTTTCTGGTGGGATTCCATCAACAAGTCTAGAAACATTGTAAGAAATCCCGGCGTGATCGCTATATCAAGTTGCGCACATTCAAGGTAAATGATTTAGTGTTGTTGTATGACAGCAAGTTCGAAATATTTCCAGGAAAATTCAGAATGCATTGGTTGGGACCGTATGTGGTCAAGGAGGTTACAGACAGAGGCACGATCCAGCTAGTCAAACTTAATAGAGAGCCCTTCCCAGGAAAAGTAAATGGTAGTGGCCTAAAGCCCTACACAAGTGAGCAGACTATCTAACTAACCAGCCAAAGAATAGTCTTCGTGATCTGACAAGCCAAATAGAGGTGCGGGACTATAAACATAGGTAGTAGAAGTTGGCATCAAAGTAGAGAATTAAGTCAGACATATATGATTCAAAAGCAGAAATGGAGCAGATCCAGACAACGGCCGCATGGTGAGTTTCAGACCTTCGTACCATATCAGCACAGTTGGATGGACTTCACGCTAGGATCGCCGCACCAGCAGATTGACTCAGGACGAGTCATGATGATTGTGTTGGGGGCCTGTTGGGCAGCGGATCCCCCCATAGTATGGTTTTGGGGCTTGAAGCCGGAATTTTGGTAAAAGTGTAATGTAAAGACCCCACAAAATGTCGGCGCGGAGCGTGAGAGTCGAGGGTCGTCTGCCCTAAGATAATGTAATTTAATGTAGAGTGTGTCGGCCTACCCATGGTTCGTGAACCATCGGATTTGTATAAATAAAGTGAGGCTCTAAGTGTAAAAGTGAGTCTTAGCTTTGAGAAGTAATATGGGGTTTTGGAGGATGAATTAGCTCTTAGTCTGTAAGTCCAAGTCTTGGGTCGTAGTAGTAGTAAGAGGCTCTGCAGCTGGGTGCGCAGAGGCCTGGTAGAGTCTGCAGCTATGTGCATAGACCCCTGCAGCTGAGTGCGCAGGGTGGAGTTGGGATTGTATCTTAACAGAGGATTAATAAAAGATAAGTTGATTATGAAATACTGTGTGTTTATGCTCTTTTTATGTTTATGCATCTCTTTACGGTTTTATGATTGCGTGCACTTGCTATGAATTTTGAATGACTAATGAGAATATTGGGTATATGCAATTAATTAAGATCTATAATAATAGCACAGTAAGGATAAAGGATCTAGACAACACCTCTTTGCGCTCTTTACAGCGCTGTAGTCGCACAAGCTGCGAAGGACAGACGGCTGTGTGGAGCAACGCAAGCAGACAGGATCAGTTCGCGAACTTCCCATACTTCATCAAGACATCCCTAGGGTGTGGAAACCTGGTTCCAGTGCCCTCCCACACTACCTTGGGTGAGACCTCAATCCGCGCACCACGGACTATTGCCGAAAGGGCTGGTAGTTTCGAGATTTGTTTGGCTAAATCACTTCTAAACCTGGGTCAAGCCCCAACAAGCCAACAAGTGGATTGGTGCCTCTAGTAGGTTGGTTCCTACAAATTTTATAAGTTAGTTTAGTTCCTACAAAGTTTATATCAGTAGGTTGGTGCCTATAAAGAATTGTTATGAATGAAAATTTTAGTTATATCTTGTCTTCCATGTCTACATATGAGCTTGCTTTCTTATGACTCATAAATGTTTAAATAAGTAATAATTTGTCTTATACTGATTCACTGGCCCCACCCCCCACTCGTTATATTTGAGAGTTCGAGAAGAATACCTTCTAATCCCCACCTAAACAATCACTAAGGACCCCTTATTAACTAGAAAAAGGTAGAGATTATGTAATATATCCCCATATCTAGTAAAACAAAATCCTAAAAATACTAAGGAAAATGACAAGAACTAATAGATGTTGAAGTGTTTGGTTATCAAATGTGGGAGAAATTCACTATTAAGGGTGCTCCACATCATCTTCCACTTCTTTTAGGAATTTCTTAATCTTCTAGTTCAAGTTCCTCTATTGTAGCTAATTGGTTGTATTTAAGTTGGCCCATCTCTATGGTCCAAGTGTTGTAGAAATTTAGCATACCTTCCCACTTAACAAAATATAACTTATATGACTTGGAACATGTCGTCAATAATTTGGTATCTAGCACTCATTCAGCCCATTCAATTTTTTTATATGACAAGAGTTAGGTCGACTGATTCTCCCTCTCATTCTAATCATCATCAATCTAGTCATAATTTGTTACATTTGTGCTAGTGAAGGTAAACAACATTAAAAAAAGGGTTATGTCTAGATCCTCCAATAGATCAACTAGACAAGATTTCTCATTTATCTATTTCAAAATTTTACAAGGTCCAAATTTCTTATGCTTTAACTTGTTGTAAGTACATTCAGGTAACTCTCCTTATGCAAATGTATCATGACCATTTCTTCCTTCTAAAATACTTTTTCCCTCCTATGCATAACAACATGTTTCTTACGTTGTATGTTCATTAACTACAATTTGTGCTCAACTTCTTCTTGCATTTCATTAATAATATCTACAAAAATTTTCACAACTAGATTGATATATGGGTTTCTATGGAAATCAACCAAGTCTAAAAGTCCTTTAAGAATGGTAGCATATACAATTTGAAAAGTATATTTACTTGTAGAACTATTTATGCTATAATTAAGGGAAATTTTGGTTTAGGGTAGTGCTAAACCCCATTATCAAGGATTTCCAACTACTAGGAACCTTGATTCACCACCTAAGTTTTACCATTAGTTTGGGGTTGGTATGCTAAACTAATTTTCAACTTGGTGTCCATTTTTTTCCACAAGACAATCCTAAAGTGGTGGAAGAATTTGGTGTTCATGTCACTATTTATAGTTTTTGGAATACCATGAAACCATATTATTTCTCTATAGAACAAATGCACCACTTGGATTGCATCAATATTCTTTCTACAAGGTATGAAATGGGCTAGTTTACAAAAGTGGTTAGCTAGTACAAAAGTATATCAATGAACCTTTTGTGTATAGAAGAGTCCTAAGTAAAAATCCATGGAAATATTATTCCACGGTTCCTTTGGCATAGGTAAAGGAATATAAATGCCTATATTTGTTTTCCTCCTTTTTTTATTTGACACATACTTCAAGTATAAACAAACATATCCACATCTCTTCTCATATTAGGACAAAATATTTTTTCTCTCACTATTTCAAAATTGTTATCCCTACAAAAGTTTCCACCCAACCCTTTCAATTTCATATCTCTCACAATATTTTATCATCTTGTTCCAAAGGGAATGTACAACTGAGAAACCTTAAACAAAATCCATTCAATAATAAGAATTCTTCAAATGAATGAAAGCTAGTAAGGTCTTGTCCACTTACAATTTCAATATTGTTTCCAAAGTATGGATCATCAACATCCTCATTCTTCATTTATTCAAAGTCAACTAGTCTATTACTCATTACCACCAATGTATGACACCTTCTACTTAAGTCATTAGCCACTACATTGGTCTTACCACTCGTATGTTGGGAAAAAAATGTATAAACCTACAAAATGAAGCCCATTTTGCATGTTTGTGGGAAAAACTATTTTGGGAATTTATGTATTTTAAGGCTTGATTATCAGTGATCAAAAATAATTCTTTGTGTAGAAGTTTATGCCTTCAACATTTTAAATCTTGTACCATTGTGTATAATTCCTGATGATAAGTGGTATACTTCAATTTAGCTTCATTTAATTGCTCACTAAAAATGCCATGGTTTACCTTCATGGATTAATACTTCTAAAATTGTAGCTCCTAAAACATCATAGTCAACTGTAAAAAAATTCTTACAGTCCAATACAGTGATAATAAGTGCTTCCATAACCCTTATTTTTAGTTATTCAAAACTCACAACAATTGCTTGTCCAAGTAAGGACCTTACCTCATGTGAAATTAGTCAAAGGGGAACTTATACCACTAAAATTCCTAATCCACTCTTATAAAATTCTACCAATCCATGGAAGTTGTTCACCTTTGTGATACTTGAAGGAGTAGGACACTCAATAAAAAAAATTATTTTTCTTTCTTTGAATCCATGCTCAATCCACATGATCAAATTACATTATTGAAGAATACCAACTTATCCTTGAAAAAATTTCTATTTTCAAGGTCGATAAAGAACAGTTATGCTTAAAGTATATCAACTACGTTCCTTAGATGTTCTATATGCTCCTCCATATTTCTACTAAAAATCAGGATATCATCAAAATAAACTTGGTAAATTTTCCAATCTGAAATCTAGATACTTTATTCATTTTTGCATGAAGGTAGTCAGAGCATTGCACAAGCCAAATGGCATCATGATCCACTCAAATAATCCAATCTTTATTTGAATTAATTTCCACTTTCCATCTTCATGAATTTGAATATGATGGTATCCATTTTAAGATCAATCTTGGAGAATATTTTAGTGCTTTACAAATAATCTAGTAAGTCACCTGATCTTGTCACCTGATCTTGCAAGTGCATATAAATACTTCAGAATGATTTTGTTAATGGCTCTAGAATATATACATAACCTCTATTTCTTTCCTCTCTTCTTGGGAGAGAGTAGAAAATATGTGGAAAATAGGCTCATTTTTCCCTGATAAATTCCATTTCCAATAATTCTATAATTTGCCTCCTTGTTTCCTCCCTTTTTAAAGGGGTCATTCTATTAGTAGATTGATTTCGAAGTTTTTCCCCAGGGACCAAATAAATTTGATGGGTAATTCCCCTTGAAGGAGGTAAACTAATAGTCCAGTTGGATGGTGTCAAATATAGATATTGTTGAAGTAAATTTGAACACCTCTAATGGGACTATTTTCTAATATACTTTCTTTTTTTCTTGAGGTATAGCAAATATAAAATCACACCCCTCAATTCCTTGGAAGACTTTTTCCAACGCTTTGTAATCAAGGATAAAACTATTAATTAAATCGATTCTTCTCCTTTAAAATACTTCAAGATATGGATTTTTCTCTCATGTTGTAACTTATAGGTGATTTCTTTAACATGGTGTGCTACATCATGATCATATTTCCAAGGTCTACCCAATAGTAAATGGAAAACATCCATTGACATTATGTCAAATAACACTTCATCTTCATAAGGATAAATTTTGAAGTCAACAAGATGAGATTGATTTAATAGTACACTATGATCCTAAGTTCAGCTAGGAAATACTATATAATGGGGCTTTTGAATACATGCAAGTTATAATTACACCATTTCTATACTTATTAGATTATTGGTAGAGCTTCCATCTACAATCACCTTTCACACTTAGTTTTTTCCTTCATGTTTTGTTTGAAACATGTTAGTCCTCTTCCAATATGATTCTAAGTATTTTTTCATAAATATCAAGGTGTTATAGCTTGAAATGTCACTCCATTGGGTTCTAGGGAAGAACATCATATTGAATAATGGAATTCATAAATTGGTCCATGGAAACTTCATAAAACTTAACATTTTACAACTTCAATGCACTTAAAACACTAGAAGACAGTGTTGTTATACCTAAACATGCTCCTGTTGACTTGAAAAGGAAAGTTGAAGGGCTCAAAATCTCTCTAGTTACTTAGCAAAGAGAGTTGAAGTGGTAGTTCAAATGGATATAAAGAGAAAATAGGGTCGAATTTGATCACTTTTCGAGGATAAGGATGAAAATACTATATCAAGAATGGTCAACAAAGTGTCTATATGCATTGTGATTACTCCTCCAAGACATCTATAAAAGCAATTCTCTCCATGGAACAAAAAGTTAAAAGTTCATTATAATGAAGTGTTGTCAGATTGGATGCTTATGTACCTCGTGATAAGTTGCAGTTGTTGTGTTCCTTGATAGTGGGTTTTGGTGAGAGGAGGATCATGGAAAAAGGAATACGAAGGAATGATTGTACAATTATGGTATAACATAAACAATATACCCCCCCCCCACCCCGCAGTAAATTGTTTTTCTTTAGTGATTAATGTATTTGAATTTATGTTTATTGTGTTAATTCTAATGGGTGTTGAAGGAATATAGATTTAGTGGTTTCTATTGTTCATGTGCAGGAAATAGATGTAGGGAGCTCAAGAGGAAGGATCTCTGACGTACCTCCAGCTAGCTTCACCAATCATACACCTTTCAGGGAAAAGATGCACAATATAATCCTTGTTATTTATTCCTTTCTATGCATGTGTGTGATAAAGAGGTAAATAGATTAGGGAACTTTATATCTATGGAAATCCTTCAGAAGGCCCGTGGGTTTAAAATACCTTGTTACTATAAGGGAAATTACATAAAATAGAACTAGAAAATCCAATGGGGAGTATGAGTGGATTATTTTTTATAGTTTTATTCTAATAATCCAATGTCTTTTGTTTTCTTTTCTCAGTTTTGAATAGTTATTAGAAGTTATAGGGAAAAAAATGAAGCCTTGTGCTTGAAAACTTTAGCGCTCAGTACAAAACCCCTTCAACTCTCCACTGCAAGCTTAGAAGGTCATTGTTACATCCATCAATGCTCTAGTTTTATCTCTGTCAGAGTGTTGTTTTCTTTTTCAACTATCTATTTTCTCATAGACAGGGTGTTAAAGCACTCAACCTGGGGTTTGGACTATGGTTTTCCAAAATTTATCTAGTTTTATTACATGCATTTGTGGCAAGTTGTGGTTCATCTTCATATCTACTTTCCTTTTCCTTATTTTATATCAAAATCTCTCAAATATACCTCAAATAGGTGGGTTTGTATTCATTGTTAAACTTTTGAATCCTCTTGGGTTTCATTCCCAACAAACACATTGGGGCTTAGATATCTCTCTAGCATCATTGTCTTGTCACCCTTCACCTTTATGTCTTCTTGTAAGTGTAGTTTAGTCATTGAATACTTCTTTTGAATGCATGCTTACTTGTAATTATGGTTCCGGTTTTGAGTGTGTTTTATTTGTGTTTCATTTGGTTTATTTTCATTGTTTGATTGCATGTTAGAGTGAAAAAATAGAGGGTTGCAAGGAATATTTTGATATTGCATTTTGAAATATCTAACTCTCTCATAGATATATTTCACCGAAAGTAAAAGTTTCATGTCAATATTATACATATATTTCATTGAAGCAAGTCATAACACCATCTGATTTTCACACCAAATTTTACCCTTGACATTAAAGAATAACCACTAAAATTAAAACTTAACAAAATTAATTAAACATCATGATTAGCACATATCTAGTAGCACACCAACATTAACTTGGGATTTTAGGGCCTTGGAATAGGTTGGTGAGGTAAAATCTCTAGAGGTACCAAAAAAAACACTATGATCTTGAGTTAGGGAGTGGAAATCCATTTTCATTGACATGGTTCCTAAGAAGCTTTTCCAGCGTGACGGTCAAGTACGAGGTAACAATGGGACCAATGAAGTGATATAACTTGATCCACTTGGTCTTGGTGGCAAGATGTAAATGTACTTATGGGATCTCCTTAGGAATAATTTAGGTTAGATACATCGCCTTTGCATGTGGATCTGAATGATGACTATTCCCCTAGATTGGGTGGTTGTACGTGTTAACAATAGTGGCCAAATATTAAGGACATTACCTAGGTAACAGAAAGGTGGACATCCTTAATGTACCTATGGCATACCTTTGTCAGTATTCCCTCAGATCCCTCAAAGGGTTCCCCCGCATAGTTAAAGGTACTTGCATTGGTCGTTGGACGTTAAGTGGGAGGCCAGCATAATTGTGCCAACCATATCTTCACAATTGATTTCATCCCTAGTCAACCAAGCTTTGGATGTGGTAATATCGCTTTGATATCTTGGATTGTGTGCTCGATCCTTGTATTAGATAGGTGTATTATGGTTGGTCGTGTCTAGTGGCATTAAAATATTTATTCTATGCTTATGTATACATCATTTTCCACCACAATGGATTATTTTAGTTTGCTTCATCCTTGTCGCCTTGATGGCCTTTCTCCTTATAAGGAAGTTCCACTTTCCCATAGATGTAGGTTTAACCCTTGCACTACCATAGGAACACCTACTTCAAGGGCCAAACTTTGGTAATTCTTATGGGGCCAAACCTATAGTTCATGAAGTGGTTGAAAACATTTCTCCATATAATTGTCATTCCCTTGACATCCGCATCTCTTCACTCATGTTCTTAGGCAGGGTGTAGACTTGTCTGGATATTTTCATTTACATAGTCCTTGCCTAGATTCCATTATGCTTGGTGTCACTTCGATGGTAGAACCTAAGGTGTCCACACCTATTTTTACTGATGTTCAACCTGAGACAACTTCAATACCCTCATTTAATACCACAAGTATTATCCACACCACCTCCACTGAGACTACATTCTCATTCTATCAAAACATCTGAGGATCACACCTCCCTCTATTTAGTACATTCATTATAAGTACATCCACATAATTTACTATGCCCCCTCTTTTCATCTTTGTTGGAGGTTGTATTTCAACTATGAGCAGCATACCTGCCTTACATGTAGGAGGTTTGAAATCCACATTTGCATCTACATCTATGGGGGCCACTATTGGTCTTGGCATATTTGTAGGTAAATTATTGATACCCAATGTTGGATTTCCATTTGTTACAATAATCACACTAATTCCACATCATTCCCTAGCATAGCTTGAGGATGTTACGTTTCCAATGGGTTCACATTTCTTAGGGTAAAAAATACTTAAGGGGATTCAATTTTTAGGGAAACACTCTATTTACTTGGAATGTCTAAGGGGTTGGGGGAACTATCCCTAGTACCATGTTTCATCCTTGGGTACCAACATTTTTGGTCAACATTTTGGTCTAGGATCATCTCCTTTTGGTACACCCTTTGGTGTTGGAATTCAACAACCTTTTAGGAATCATTTTCTTTCTAGGGCCATTCCCCCTAGGGGAACTAACATTCATGATGTATACATGGGTGTTGGAGCTAACACCTTCAGTTAACCCACTTCTAGAAATCATGTTATCAGTGGAGCACAACCTCCACCTAGGTGAAAGGGGGCACATGCCCCCCACACATCTTTCAACTCACCATTCTTTCCAACCCATGTGTTACCTAATATTTAAAAGTTAATGAATGATCCCATTAAGCATAACCTTGCATGGATGAAGGTCCTATATAAACTACCAGCTAGCATCCCCAAGTTCAATGGTAAACCTGGTAAAGACCCTACAACTCACATTACCGCTTACTACTTATGGTGCTCATCTAACTCTTTCATGGATGATAGCATTACGTTGTGTATTTTCCACTGAAATATTAGTAACAATGCTACCAAATAGTTCATTGATCTAGAAAGAACTTCTTATGATAAATTTATGTCTTTGTTATAGGCCTTTGTCAACCATTACCAACTTCCTATTAGGTACAAAACAAGAACTGATATACTCACTAACCTTTTTCAAGATACCTCCACCCACCTCTTTGGTCACATCCATGAGTGGAGAAGGAGACAAAGTCTATTGTAAATCAAGTTTCCTATGAGTTAGTATGTGAGTGGTTTACCAAGCTCCTCTTTCCTAGGATTCCTAAATATATTGGTAAGGTGGGAGCCCAAAACAAGGAATAAACCGCCATGGCTTCAAATTAATTGGACTTGATCTATTCCCAAGAGGTTACTCTATATGAAATCATTCCTAATTCTCCTCAATCATTGAATGCGGTATCAAAAGCCAAACATGGATCCCATGCCAATGGTGTAGTGGGCTTTGTATCCTTAGGAAACATATGCTAGTTAGCCACTTAAATGGACTAAATGAACATCTCTTTTAGTGCCCCAGATTGCTTCAACGATTGTATCTAACATTGAGATAAATCAAAAGTACCCATTGGATCGTTTCTTCAACTATGACTAGATGCAGATTAAACCATAAAATTAACATAAAATAGATTTCATTTGTCCTTGAGGTACATTCACATATAGGAAATTTCCATTTGGTCTTAAAAATAATGGTCCCATGTTCTAGTAGGCCATGTATTATTCTTTCCATGACATCAATTGAATTATGGAGGAATGCTTGGACAACCTTGCTACTCACTTTACTAAATGAGGTGATCATCCTATACATATATGAGCCAGATTTATATGTTTATGCTAATATAATATTCATTTTAATCCCAACAAATTCATATTCTTCATTATTTCTGGAAAAATTTTAGCCTTCATGTTGTCGAATTATGGGATCATGGTTAATTCTCTCATGTTCAAGACGATCATCAATTTCCATCCTCCTCATATTATTAATCAAATTCAGATTTTTCAAGGTGAATTGAATTTCTTATGTCAATTCATTGTTAACTATAATGACATCACAAAGGGTTTCATGTGCCTTCTAAAAAAGGATACACTTTTTTTGTGGGATGACCAAGCACAACGATCTTTCGATGCCTTGAAATAGGCCTTGATGTCAACCCTTCTATTGATCCTTCCTAACTATATTTGGGACTTCATTTTATATCTCACAAGATCTTATTTTACCCTCGGAATTATTATTTTCCAAGAGGATGAAGACTGTAATGAGCACATCATCTTCTACCTCAATAGACGATCAATGGGGATGTAAATTCAATATCCGCACATTGAAAAGTTGGCTCTATCTAATGTCTTTACTATTCAATGGCTTAGACATTGCATTCTTTTGTGTAAGACCATCATAGTCACTAAATACAACCACATGTGTCATTTTATTAGTAGAAATTACATTGGGGGAAAGTACTCCAAATGGATAGTCATCTTGCATGAATTTTGTTTGGAAATTTCAGACATGAAATCCAATAAATAATTAGTCTTCATAGAGATGTTATCTAACCTTCCCTTGCTTTTGATGAAACAATGGTTAGTAATTTGTTTCCTGATGAGTCTTTTCTCCTCATTAAAACTTATAATACTTGGTATGAGGATAACCTTATCCATCTCTAGACTCACAAGTTCTAAATTGAGTTGTCTTGTGATAACATTGGCACATGCACCATATGTCAAACAATACCTCATCATAGATGATGCCCTCTATCGCCACGAAGTTGACTTGTTGTTACATCAATGTTTAAATCATGGAGATGATGAACATGGTCTGAATGACTTCCATGCTAGGGCATGTGGAACCCAACTGTCTGGGTTAACCACTATCCAAAAAATCTTATGCGTCTTTTGACAATAAATATTCAAGGATTGTATGATTTGGTCCAAAGGTGTCATCCCTATCAAATATATACCCATAAAATATGCTTACATCCTACTCCTTATCATCTTATGGTTGTTGTTGGACCCTTTGCAGAATGGGGTATTGATTTATGCAGTGTAATCCCACCTCATACAGAGGTATCAATTATGTCAGTGTGGTCGTAGTTTACTTCACTAAGTGGGATAATGTTATGCCTACATAATCCAACAAGGGATCCACAACAAATATATTATTTTTCAAAAACCTTTTTGCTAGGTTCAATGTCCCCAAATATATTTTGATTGATCATGGATCTCATTTTTGTAACCATATGATGATTTGAACTATCATCCAAGCTAGGCTTCCACAATGATAATTTCTCTCCATACTACCCTCAAGCTAATGATCAAGTTGCGGCCATCAATCACATCTTCAAAACTATGATCCAATTCATGATGAGGAGCCACAAATGGAATTAGAACCTAATGATGTTCTCATCCCTTTAGGGTCATCAAACCTTGGGCAAGACCTCCATGGAATCACTCCTTTCCAACTATTATATGGCGTGTGTTACACAGCATTTTGTCACTGTCCATGTACTCCCCATTCCTTGATCCTAGAGGACATCTACAATGAACCCCGAATGATTTGCCTTCATGAAGAAACTCCCATTATGTCCCTCTTCATGAGAAAATCAATTCCCTTTTGCACCATTTCCCCTGAAACTTCTGTTTTGCCCAGTTTACAAGACCAGCACTAATGACCCTTGTCTTCCCCTCGCTGATGTACAAATATTAGCACTATCAATCGCGTCGACCAGTGTGACTGAGCTATGTTCCAGTCATGCCCATCCTATTTTGGAATTTTTTTTAAATTTGGATTCGAAGCTTCTAGCTCTAGAAGCTTCATAACAGAAGTTTGGTAAATGGTTTGGCTAGATGGGGTCGAGGATGACAGTTTGGGATCCTTTCCCTATAATTATGGAACTACTCCAAGGGATAAGCCCTTCTCCCATGAGAAGAGGATCCATCTCCCATCCATCTTTCCTATATAAACCTCCCTTCTTCCCAAGCACAAGCTAGTTTTTGGTGGAGTGTTGATGCTATTTTGGTTTGGAGTAGACAGCAAGCTATTACTAGTTGTACCTATCTAGTTATGTGAGGAGAAGTGTGATTTGGTTTGGAGTGAAGCCTAAAGGGAAAGAGCCTTAAAACTATTGTTGCTTGAGGCCATCATGGAATGCTACAAGAAGCGTGCGGGAACTTGGTCTTATCAAAGGAGGACTACGACGTCAAGACAAATGGTTGTAATGTCTCTTTGATATTAATATATTCAACTATCGATTGATTTCCTACATGTTTTGTTATATAATACATTCATGGCTTAATGTTTCTTGACTTGTTAAGTAGGTTGAATTGCAATTTATATATTATCATGTTTGTTGTCTGCTGTTGTTTACCTGTTTCAGGTGCTTGAAGAAGGAAGCAAGAAATAGTTGTAACAAGCAAGTAAGGACATCATCGAATAGGATAAGAAGGCCAAGAGTTAGGCCCTCTTGATTGATTCTAACATAATGAAATCTTCCATAGAACGCATATGTTGTGGCTAGACCCATCATCAGGCTACAGGAATTTGTTCGTGTCCGCACTTATAACTTTACTTCACCACAAATTGGCAACTCCACTAGGGATCCCAATCCTTTTGTTTGTCTTGGATTTCATGATTTTGTGAGAACTTTGCTAGTTTCACTTTTTCCCTTTGGTTCTGTTTCTTTTCTCCTACCTACTGGTTTGAGTCTAAAATTCATAGTAGCATATCTGGTCCCTGTTTCAAAAAAGAAAAAGAAAAAATTATTAGCTCCCTCGGTCAGCATGCTTAATCTGCTGACAGTCACACCGACCAGCTTGAGTTGCTAAGAAACAGTCACGCTGACCAGCCTCTGGAACTTGTTGTCAGTTAGGCAGTCATGCTGATGCCTGCAAGTGATTATTAAGGCTTGACCCCAATCTTGGCCAGTGTGTTCGACTCTTATAGTTTTGACCCCGTAAGCCTTTTAGACCATTTTCTCCCTGATTAGAAAGCTACTTTTCATTTGGTTTTGATTGCTTGTTGGCTTATCATCCTTCTACTTGATTGATTAAGTTGTTGAGTGGCCAATGACACTAGGGCATCTAGTCAGTCATCCATTCAGTTGTTTGCGAACTCAGTATGTCGGGTTGTAGGTGTATTTACTCTTTGAATTTTGTTTTTGGTCCTTTTTACGACTTTGTACTCCTTTACACAAGTTTGAAAATTTTTCATTTGCTTGCCTAAACGTTTATTTTCTGGCATAGATTACATTGTTGGTCTTGTGATTGGTAAAGTCGGTGTTTCATTAGTCTAAATGAGCTTCTCTTTTCACGTGTTCATTTTCTTGAAGAGCTTATTATCTCAAAAAAAAATTCACTGAAAGATTGTATGTGAAAAATTTGTTTCGTTGTTTCATGAAAAAGTATGAAATTCTAGTTTGTTGCATTATTACGTTACGATAACTTGCATCATTGAAAGACTCGAATTGCATCGGCAATTGACAAAGGAAGAGAAATTGTTTGCTTTTGAGAGGACTAATAGATAAGTGCTTATCAGGAAATTAGGAATTGGAATGTATTTTTCATTAGTTTATTTTTTGAAAAAGTAAGGTAGTGAAAGATCATTTCATTTTCAATTGTTTGATTGTTTGCATTTGATTGAGTAGTTTCTACCCTCTCTAGTGTAGGCATTTCATTAAATTGAAAGGGTCTTGTCTCATTTAGTTGCATTTGAGGTTTTTTGAGTAGCATCGCTATGACCTGAAAACTAAAACATAACTTAAGATCAACTTTAAAATGAACTCAATTAACCTAAAGTGCATTTGACATTAACGATCATATCTAGAAGGCCTAGGCTAGAGACGTGTTCTAGTGTTTGTAAACCTATAAGTTGTCGTTAGCTTTGGCATTAGACAATGCTAGTATGGATTTTTTCTCCCCATACCATCGAGTATATAACAGGAGACCCCAGTAGGCTGCAATCATTTTATCCTTAGGAAATCGAGTTGGCCACCTTGCAAATGTGATACACTAAACACATCATTTAGGGAGATTGCCTACTCGTACTTCTTGGTTTGCCAGGAGGTATTATGTAGTTCATAGTTGCCTGGTAATCTTTTTTACCTAGATCATCTAGAGAAATTATTTGATATTTTTGACCCATTAAACTTAAATATCATTCAAGCACTTGTCCTTTCGAGCTCGTTTCCAATCGAAAGCATTAGAGTCATCTTTGTTTCTTTCTCGACTCTTAAAAAATGAAAGAGCATCAGTCTTTTATGGATATTAATAATTGATTTCCCATGATCCAAAACACCCTGTTAGTCTTTTGAGACCAAATCGTGAGTTTCCTTAAAAGAACATTTTAAAGCCTTGAAGTTATTTGTTCCGTCGACTAAGGCAAGGTCATCATGGTTGAACCATCTGGTTCACCCAATTCCTCTTCCTCTCCTCAGTCTAAAGGATTGTCTAAGGAGTTGTTTCCTGAGTTACCAGAGTCACTTGAGGACCAAGATGTTGAACTCGCAATTGTTCTGAGCGTTCAACCCTTGTCATATCGTCCTCCACCTACTTTAGATACTGGTTCATCTACTGATCTTAGCCCAGAATCTCCAAACAATCCCGTTCAAACTCCATATAACTTGCCAACAATTGACGGTCAGCTTGGACTAGTTATCTACCCTCCGAACCCTCTATTTGACTCTATTGTGATATCACCGCAGTGTCCTTACAGTCTGTATGACCAGCCGGGTGTTCCTTTGGAACTATCCCCTCATACTCATTCAGCCATTCATCGTCATTTTTTTCAGACATGGAACCCGAAGGCGATGCTCTAGTCACATCTCCGAATGAGTCTGAAGTTTCCACTCCACACACTACTGAGGAGGAAGAATTGCAATTTCAGTTTCCTCCAGAGGGTTTCCCTTTTTCGGAAGGTATTCCTTCCAGTTTTCCACTCAATTATGTGTCTTTAGCGCACTTGGTTTTAGGTACACCTAGTGCCTCATCACTTTACCATAACCCTGTATGGGCGTCAGGCATTAGGCCTACGTCAGGTCTGTTTGTTATGAACATGACTTCCCAATAGGATATTACTTCAGTCCTGGTGAAAACCACCATTTGGAATACACTTGTATCATCAATCCCAATTACCGGTCAGGCACAAATGGCAATTTCAAATATTGTCTCTGTCAGTTCCTCTGTCCCACTAATCAATGACCAGGTTGTGCCACTGCTTGGGGGGTAGAACCTGAATGTTTCTATGGTGTCAGGTGCCACTAATGTGAGAAGATCACAAGCTCATGTGCTTGGTATAAACCAGCCTTCTGTTGGTATTATTTATAACTCTGTTGATCCTACTAGGTCAAGCAATATCCAGTACCAATAGGTTTAGAATGTCGTTGTTCCATCTGGATCGAGCAATGTTTAGTATCAGCAGTCCTATGGGGCTCAGATCCAATACGAAAATCCTTACGTTCCATATGGTTCTCAAGGAATGGTTAATCAACATTACACCTTCCAATATGGGCAATACATCCAGCCTGGCTATGGCCAAATTCAGTTCAGAAATTTCCTGGGCACTATTCAAGTACCCTTGCAACAACAAGGACAACCTCTGCAACCACAAGGGTAACCTTTGTTACTACAAGGGAAACCTTTGTTGCAGCAAGGGCTCTCCGCACAACAACAAGGGAAAATGATCCCGCAGCAAGGTCAATTGCAACAACTGCAAGGTCAACTCTTGCAACACTTGCAGTAGAACACGCAGTAGCAGATGCAATATGCTCTGCACACCTCTCAACCCATGTCCTCTCAGGGCCAACGTCTACAACCCTAGGGACAAATTTTGTAACCGCAAGGTCAACCCTTGCAACAACAAAACCAACCAGGGCAGCGACAACCCTTGCATACATATCAACAAGGTCAACCCTTGCAGGGGCAGGGTCAAGGTCAAGTCCTGTAGCAGTAGGCTCAAAATCCTCATGTCCTAGGTCAACAGGTTCAGAATCCTATTGATCAAGGGCATCAGGTACAAAATCCCTATGTCCAAGGACAACAAGTGTATCAACCTTATGCCCAAGGACTACAGGTCCAAAATCCTCTTGTTTAGGGACAACAAGTTCATCAGTTGTATGTTCAAGGACAACAGGTCCCATATCCATATGTCCAAGGTCAACAAGCTCAACAGTCTTTTAACCTGTGCATTGCTTATTAGAAATCTATGCTTGAATAGTTTCAAGGTATTCAGGGTCAAAATCCTCCCTATGGTCAAGGTAATCCGCAATGGGGGTAGCCTCAGATGCCATATGGCCAAAATCCCCCCCTGTGGGGCCAAAATCCTTACCAACAGGGATGGTCTCATCCTTATGGGCCCGCTTATCAACCTCCCATGCCTTTTAACACTCAATTACCTTTCTTGGCTACACTAGAGTTTCCAGATGTATCACGCCTTATGAATGATCTGATCCTTCATTCACTGTATTGACCTCTAGTGCCGTCCAAGATACCGAGTGATTGCCAAAAGTTTGATGGGAAAGTTAAAGAAGATTCTCAGGCCCATGTGATGACATATCACCTCTGGTGCTCATCAAACTCGTACATAGATGATTCCATTCATCTCCGTCTTTTCCAACGAATCCTCATAGGTGTTGCAGTGAAATGGTACATTGAGCTACCTCGAAGTACTTACCATGACTTTAACTCTTTAGCCATGTCTTTCCTCATGCATTTTCAGTTGTCGATTCATTATGAAACTGGCACCTACTTACTCACAGCGCTTAAGAAAGATACTATGACACACATCTCTGATCACATCCATGAATGGAGACGTAGGCATCGCCTAATCAAATTCAAGATTGTTGATCTATTGCTCACTGAATGGTTTACCAAATCATTCGTAGCCCTAATTGCTCATGATATAGCTATGGGTTGGTGCATCACTGAAGAGAAGGCTATTGTGCATGCCTAGTACTTGGATCTTGCTTACTCTTAGTATGGCACTTTATATGAGTTATTACGTAATGCTCCACAGCCATCATCTGATCCCACAGCATCAAAGTCACCAATTGTTCCTCCCATCGATGGAGTTATTGGTTCAGTATCCTAGACCCCTGCTAAAACTTCTTCCAAACAGAAGTCGATCTCGAATGTTGTCCCTAATAATTCATCTCAGGATCCACCTAGCCTTGGTAAAACCTCAGAGGTCCACACTTTCCAGTCTACTTCAGCAGACAAATCCTCGAAAGGGAAAAAGAAAGGCAAAGGCAAAGCTAAAGCCAATGCCCCAAAATAGAGTCCTCCAAAAATGTCTGCTGGTGAATATTCGCAACAAAAAACTAAGTATTCCTGCCTCATTTGTGAGGAAGATCAGTATACCAAGGATTGTCCCCAACAATCTGAAGTTAGTCGCCTTCTCAAAGGGACCCCTGTTGCCCTCAAAGAGCCATTTCCATCTCAGTAGACCCAAGTGGTAGACCAACCCCAATCTGCTTCCTCTAGATCTCAAGTGTTCATGATGAGTATGCCTATTAATGTGGCTACTCGATTGAAATACTATCAAACTACAACTCCGACAACTAGGAAAGAGAAAGAAGTTGCACCTTCTTCTTCTACCCCGAGTTTTGGCCCTCTGCAAATTGAGCTTCCTAATCCTGACTCCGCTATGCAGCCACCCTCTTTAGGTGTACTGTGAAAATCCTCGTATAATCTCAACACCTGAGTTGCTAAGCACTACAATATTGTTGAGGATTTGGCTCAGGCACCATCAACCATGTCGGTTCTCAAGGTACTCCAAAGCTACCAATTGCAGCGGAAATCTTTGTTGTCAGCTATCGGGGGCATCGATCCCACCGATTCCAATTTGATATGTTTTGATCTATAGAACCATGTTTCACGGCTCATTGCCTTTCTTATTCAGGTAATAATTAATGAGCAGACGATCCACCAAACTATCATTAATGAAGGTGCTTCCACCTGCATCATGTTGACCACATGTTGGAAGGCTGTTAGTTCTCTTGCACTGAACCAATCTCCAAACACTTTGGAAGCTTTTGATGGGTGCAATTCATGACCCTTTAATGTCTTACTTAACCTTGCCTTCACCCTGGAAGGCAAGACAATGCAAGTCAAAGTAGATATTATTGACGCTAATCTCAATTATAATCTTCTACTCGGCCGAAGTTGGACTCATGCCATGCATGTCGTGGCCTCCTCTTTATTTCTCGTGATTTGTTTTCCCCATCAAGGGAAGATTGTCACTGTTGATGAGCTATCTTTCTTTGCATCTTCCTCCTCAGATGGCAATGTTCCTTTTGTAAAGCATTTTGGTGCTCCTTATGAGAGTGTGGGGGCAAGTCTTTTCAAAGATTCTGCCTTAATGGGAATTTTTCCACTCCCACCTCCTCGTGTTTCCTCTGTCAACATGATCTTAGTCAAATCTGATCCTTGGGTCATACCTGCACTAGATCTTGTTGATACCTGGGGCGAGGTTATGCTACTTAGTCCCGCTGAAATCAATTACGTGGAAATTGTTTCAGCTTCGAACTCTGCATCCTCTAATTCTCATATGTCGAAGACCTCTTTCGATACGTACTCTCAATACATGTGGCTTGGCACTTTGGAATCACCTGATCCCTTAGCCAAGACCTTCCTTGCTGATGAAGGTATCATGGAAGTCATGTCTCTCGAGGAACTACCTTGGATCGATACTCATCATCACTCCTTGTTCCTGCCTTGCCTGACGGTCACGTCTACCACTTTCAAAGAGTCTTCTTCTCAACTATCTCTTGATGTGTTAGTTTATCCTAACATAATCAAGATCTTTCAATTAAAGGCACCTTTATCCCTTCATGGATTCAGGATTTTTCACCCTCCTCAAGATTTTATCGATTTCCCTTTATTGTAATGGGGTTTCCATCTAACTCGTAACCCTCTCTCGCCTAGGAGGCATGGGGGCAGAGCCTTATATGAGTTCTACTCTATTATTTGGTCGAGTCGATGCTTACTCATCATGACAACAGTAAAACTCTGATGTCCTTCTGTGTTAATTGATTACTTGAGTCCCAGCATGGACTCCCACCTCAAGAAGTACTATGCTTAGGTCATATTGCATGGTTACTTGTGTACATTAGTGTGTAATTCATTTTTGTACAACGTGGTTTTGTGTGATAGTCTTCACAACAAAGGTAAAATGGTAAATAGTAAAAATATATTTACTTTTCTCCTTTTTGTTCATCTTTTCATGAAAATATCAGGTTTTGTAAATATTTTGACCTATTTTGCCTCAAGGACTCAATAATACACTTTACCTTACTTCTGGAGCAACAGGTGGTGGATGTTCAACAATAATGATGAGTCATATTTCAGCTCTATTCTCGAATCATTAAACTCATATGAAAAGATTTTCGAGTATTTTTTTCCCTTTTTGACTCGTTAAAGAGAATAAAAACGGGGGATCCACTTTCAACTCTTTTCCGACCTTTTAAAAGCAAAAATATGGTCGAGCCCTTGTCGTTTCGAACTCATTAATGGATGCGAAACGTCATGTGCCTAGTATGAGTTTACTCCTTTTTCAGGCCGGGAGGCACTATTTACAAAAAAGGTACTCCTTGACTAAAATGGTCAAGTGGTTCTCTCAAGTATTTTTTTCTACCTTTTAGGGCTCGAGAGACACAAATGTATGAAAAGGGACCATGTGGAGTTTTCTTTTACATGTCTTTTTCAAACTCTCTAAACATGAAAAAGATACCAAGTTACACCTTTGTCGGACTCGTTAAACTATTAAATGACATCGGATTCATCACCATGAAGAACGTGAGCTTCTCCTTCCTAGGGCTCGTTAAAATTACTAGGTCATATTCATCTGAAGGATGAACTTAAAATGCAAGCATATGCTATCCCCTTCAGCTTGCGATCAAAAAATAATTGGGGTACCTGCCAGAAATGGTGGGGGAAAATTTGGAAATCTATCAGTTGTGTCAATAGCTCACTCTTGAACATGACACTCTTTGCTTCGTGTCAGGTTAGGACATCCTCCTTTGTAACGTTGACCTTCCTGGGTTAGGTCATTCATTTTTTCCTTCCATTTGATCTCTGCCACGTCATCATGACCACTGATCCTGTGGATCCAAAAGCTACCAAAATTCTACTTGTGTCACCGATATGTTCAAGAGTTGTCCTTCTGCAGTTACACTTACCTCTGATTCTCTGTATCATCCAAAATCATTTTTCATCCTCTCGTCTTGCATTGATGATGTGGGATTCATTATGGCCCTCCTTCGACACGGTTGCTTTCCGTTGACTTTAACTCATTATCCAGGAAGTTGAATGAGAGACTCCTTTCGGGTACCTTAGAGCTTGCATGCCCTAATAGCAAGTTCTTCACACTTGACGACAAGTTCACATCATTGGCTTTCAATCGAGTGATTTCATAGATGTTCGACTTCAGTTCATCTATTCACATTTCGTGGATTATGCTAATAGTACCTTGAGGACCATTGTCATTATTGGTGGTTTCTCTCACGCTTGTTAATAGTTTACATCATTGGTTGGTAATCAAGTGACTCTTTAGCATATTCGAAGTCAGCACATCTATTCGCGTGCTAGGATCTATACTTTGATCGAGTCGTGTTGGAGTGCAAGACCCTGGACTCATATTACAAAAGTCTAGGTTGTGAAGTGGTGTGACATGGTTATGATGATATGCATGTCTCTATCAAATGGCTAGCTATGACCAAACCATGAGTTATCATATGTGATCCTTCTCATTAGTGGATGGTTGCAACCATACCTTGGTTTCACTATGATCCTCCTTGATGGATGGTTGCACCCATACCTGGATCCATTTACATGATCATTCTCTGGTTGGCTATGTCCATGCCATGATTCATGCATAATTTGACATAGATATTAGTTTATGTATATGTATCTATACTTGCTTGCAGGTTTTGTGACAATAGACTACAGTTCCCCACACTGATTTATAAAGAATTTCATCCCTCACTCCAATTCGTCCTTCACACTTTAGGGGGCATCTATTAGACAAAATTTTGTCATTATCCTCGTACTCCCCATTCCTTAATCCCGGAGGACCTCTACAGTGAAGCCCGCATGCTTTTCCTTCATGAAGAAACTCCCATTGTGTCCCTCTTCATGAGCATGTCAATTCGATTTTGCACCATTTCCCCTTAAACTTATATTTTGCCCAATTTACAAGACCAGCGCTAATGACCCTTGACTTCCCCATGCCGATGTGCAGATATTAGCATTATCAGTCATGCCGACTGGTTTGACTGATCTGTGTTCTAGCCACACTGGTCTTATTTTGGAATGTTTTTTAAATTTAGAGCCGAAGCTTCCATCTCTAGAAGCTTCATAACGAAAGTCTGGTAAATGGTTTTGCCAGATGGGGTCGAGGATGACAGTTTGGGCTCCTTTCCCCTATAATGATGGAACTACCTCAAGGGGTAATCCTTTCTCCTATGAGAAGAGGATCCATCTCCCATCCATCTTTCCTATATAAACCTCCCTTCTTCCCAAGCACAAGCTAGTTTTTGGTGGAGTGTTGATGCTATTTTGGTTTGGTGTAGACAACAAGATTTTACTAGTTGTGTGAGGGAGAAGTGTTATTTGGCTTGGAGTGAAGCCTAAAGGGAAAGAGCCTTAAAACTATTGTTGCATGAGGCCATCATGGAATGCTAGCAGAAGTGTGTGGGAACCTAGTCTTGTCATAGGAGGACTGCGAAGTCAAGATAAATGGTTGTAATCTCTCTTTGATATTAATATATGCAACTATCGATTAATTTTATACATGTTTTTTTATATTATACATTCATGGATTAATGTTTCTTGACTTGTTAAGTAGGTTGAATTCCAATTTTTCTATTATCATGTTTGTTGTCTGTTGTTGTTTACTTGTTTTAGGTGCTTGAAGAAGGAAGCGAGAGATAGCTGGAACAAGCAAGTAAGGACATCATCGAACAGGATAAACAAACCAAGAGGTAGGCCCTCTTCATTGATTCTAACCCAAGGAAATCTTCCATAGAATCTATCTTTTGTGGCTAGACCCATCATCGGGCTAGAGGAATCTGTTCGTGTCTGCACTTATAATTTCACTTCACCACAACGTGGAAGCAATGTTACCCATCTAATATGATATACCATCATTGAAAATTGTCATCAAAATTCTCCAGAACACTTTGGTTGAGGAAGAACACCTCCTTTATTTGGATCAACTCGAGGAACAACATCATGATGCTCTGCTAGCAAATGAGGGACATCAAAAATGCATCAAACTTCAACATGACAAGTCTATTCAACCTCACATCTTTTTCAAAGGTGACTTGGTCCTAGTCTATGATCAGAAACATGATCAAATCAGTGAGGGAAATTTAGAAACCATTTGGTTTGATCCATACATTGTTAAACATATACTAAAGAAAGGGGCATGTGTGCTCATTGAATATGACGAGAACACTCTTATGGAGCCCTACAATGGGCTCTATCTAAAATAGTACTATGCCTAAAAAACTGGGCATGGTTCCCTATACATATGTAATTAGTGTATGATCTTACTCTTTTCTACATGTTTGTTATGTTTTGGTTCATTTCTTATCATTTTTGGTACTTGGTTTATAGATGTCCATAACCCCTTTGATCTATGTAGGATATGCTAATGGTGCCAACCATAGCTCCTCGAACATTGCTTCCTCTTCCTGGGTGCTCCTTTTTCCCACTGATGAAATTTTGAGCTTATGGGGAATCTTTCTATGCCCTACCACTAATAATGTAAAAAAATATAGTGTTGTAAGGGAAATTCCATAAAACACAAGGACTCCTCAACATTATATTATCTCCTCTCTAACACCCTGGTTTTGATCTCCTAATGGTGATGCAATTACTTATGATAATTATGCTTATATTGGAATGTATATATAGAATTGGTTAAACCCAGAGATGAAATGTATATATTTTATCTTTGATGAAAAGTTTTAAACAAATGAACGAATGGATTATCAACTGAACTGATCATGATTCCTTGTGTGGGAACTAGTGAAGGGAATGATGGGATTGTTTCCTTTTGAAATTACCCTACACATAATTATTTTTCCAAGTTAAAATTAAAAATTCATTATTTCCAAATTCCTAAGAATTTAGTGAGGGATTTGGTAGTTGAACTACCAAGTTTCCATAATTATGAAAAGTAGTTTGATATTCTACAAAATTTATCACCCTAAGGCATGGGGAACTACCCATCCCAAAATTTATAACATGACCCATGAAATCTCATATTGATATGGGAATAAAAAAGTAAAAGTTTTGAGAAAAGATTAAGGGATGCACATGAATGGATCTAGGAAGTAAATCCAAGGGAAAATATGTGCCAAAAATTTTATGGTTGGTGGCAAGACAATGAGTGATTGCTAGATTCATTTTCTAGTTATGAATATCAGGAAGAAGTGTCCTTCAGCTGGCTTGTAAAAGAGAGAGACATTTTTAGGTGCTTGATTCATAAAACATAGAGTCACTTAGAGGGGAGGGAACTAAGGGACTGTCAGGGTAGTGAAGGGCCTCCCTTATGCTATACAAACTAGTTTTGGTGACATCTATGGTTATGTGCAAGGTCGTAGCTTAGAGGGTTTAAGGAAAACATCTTGCTAAATTTGTATTATGAAGGAGACTAGCCTTCATTTTTTGACCATATTTTGTTCATCTGCATGTTCCCTTGATACCATCATGGTATGGATAGGGGGTGGCTAGTTACAAAATAGTTAACTAGAAAGTTGAGCCTATAGTTGGATGGAAAAAGCTTAATTGTTAATCAATTGTAAATAGATTTCAAATATTATCATACAAGTCATGTTTGTGATTCAATTTGTCTTGTAATTTTTGTCAAATGTCATGGGAATGGTGCTCATGGATATGGACATAATTTGATGCATGCTAAACTGGAAATTATATTTGCATGTACATGGATGTACGTTCAAAATTTTAATGGAAAATGAGGACATAGTACTTAGAGAAATATTATAATCAATTTATATATTTAATGATATGGTCGTAATAACACTCTCAAAAGAAGATTTACAACTAAAAGGGAAAAGGGATTCTACATCTTAGCCTCTTAACCAATCTTAAAGGTTGTCTTGTAGTGGAAGACTCCCAATGGGTCTTAATATGATGGTTGCACTTACATAATGCATGTAAAAGAAGTCTTGGACATGCTCCTAAAAGGTAGATTATCTTAGTGGATTTATGAATCTAAATTTAGAAGAAAAAACCTTGGTTTTATGATGAATACTAAGTAATAAAATTATTTTAAAAATATACAAATCATTTTGTTAAAATATTCGCCAAATAACTCATGAATTTGTGAAATCTACCGAAGGGTGGAATTGGGCTTTTAAGATCCTTTTTAATTAATATATACTAATCAACATTCTTAGAATAGCTGGAATCCATTTAGTAAAAGGATTTTGGAGGCTTCAGGGTCTTTTCTATGTTTATTTCTCAATATGGGTGAAATAATTTCCCAATCTTATTGTTACTATGATGCAAAGTTTGCGATCATTGTATAACCTGAGAAGCCACTTGTGTTGTCACAATTTAGAAAGATACACATGAGTATTTTATATTCATCTAATGAGAAACTCATAAGGATTTTGATCCTTGAGCTTTAGGTCTTAATCCCAGCCTTATCATTTGATTGTAATGGAATTTTAAAGCCTACATTAAGTTGGATCATAGGTATCACTTGGATTTTACTAGCCATAGAGAAAATTGGCCCGAATGGCCTTAATGAAAGTTTATCGATGAAGCTTGGTTATTTGTTATAATGAAGATATAAAATACGCAATGGAATGACGTTTAATTCTCAATAAAAATATACTTGAATTAGCATGTACATGCATAAGATGATTTTAATGACGAAAAGGAAACTATATGTAATTTTAATTCCAACTGTATTTGGAATTAATAGGGGAGAAGTTACTTGAACTTTGTGAAATTTTACTTCAATTGAAAATGGAAATTTTCTATTACAAGATTAGAGGCCTATGAATTCCTTTTGGATAACTTGATAATTTATTTATACTTCATTATTTCTATATTTTATTAATCTATCCTTGAAAACCTAGCCATGCCATAACCACTTTGTGTTGGGATTTAATTCATGAACGTGGCTGTAGTTTGTTATAGATTGGTAGGACTCTTTGATTTGTTTAATTTCCATTATAGAAATGGGGAACATGATCAAAATTAAAACTATCGAACCAATGTTGTGATTCCTATAAAAGTGGCCTTGTATGTGGTTGTTGGGTTATGCCATGGTGGATTGTTGACATAAAACCACTAATCCAAACACATGAATGAATATATACATGTCTACATCCCACATAAACTATTGAATTGTGTATTTACATACGTGTGGGCACCAACCAGACCCACATTCTAATTTTATATGGCCACATATGAAACTTTATCAAGGTAGGAGCCACCCTCTAGGTTTTCTAAACGGGTTTACAAAAATACTTGAGGTGTATGACCCAGAGCTCTTAGAGGTAGGCCCATATCTTTGTCTCATTACAACATTGAAAACCTAGATCAAAAACATTTGAATTTAATTTGATGAAGGAGGGAACCTGCAATTGTATGTGCTAGCATATGCGGAAACCTACGAAATCAAGCATAATCCTTATATTATTTATTTTCTCAATGAAGGTGTGACACCATGGTGGAAAACTCTAATAAGGTCATGGTATTGTATTGTTGCAATAATATTAAGTGCTTGATTTATGGTTTTTAGGCCATGTACAAATGGTTTTGGATGGCTCCATAAGCACCCAAGAAGGCCCTAGGAGTTCCACATGCATTTTGGTTGGTATTGGAATCTTAGGGCCCTTTGATTCCCATTCCAAATGCTAGACCTCCATCCAATCAAACCTCACAGACTCAAAATTGTCAGATCTTAAGTATTGTGCAATGTGTGAGGAAGGTATTACATGAATGTTGGGACCCTAAACACAATGTGGACTACAAATATGCTATATTGACCATGGCTAGGTGGGGTACTAGGGTATCTAATGAATCAATATATATTAATAAAATTATATGTTTCAAATAATAAATAAAACTAATTTGATCTAAAGGGGTAAGTGGGAGGTCAAGTGATATAGTTTATATGAGGAATGAAATGAAAGGAAGGAAAGGAAATGAAGAAAACACAAAGAAATAAAAAAAAGATCATAGTGATATGGTGAGAATCCAAGTTTTATTAATAAATGGAATAACAGAATTCTATCGAACACAAAGTAGATATAATGGCGGTGGTTATCTCTAAATAGAGAGAGATGATAGCTCAACAAATTCATAAAATCTATTACAAGAGGCCAAAATAATGGCCTTTTAACATAAATAAAGAGTCATAGATGTGTAAAACCATAACCCTAGAAGATGAAAAACCAAAAACATTGTGGGCACCAAGGTGGTTATTTGGTACATAAAATTCCTAGGCATACAAATTTTGCATTCAATATATATTTGGGGCACACAATAGCGCATTGGAAAGAATGATCTAGAAAAGAAAACTTTTGAATAGGATCATTACATGCGATAACAACCCTTGGCCCATTGAATTTCCAAAAGACATTGTTTGGGGCCTAAAATAGACCCTAGAAGTTTGGGACCCAAAATTCATAGAAAAATTACCAAGAATGTAATGGCCCTGGTCAAAAATCCATGTAATAAAAGTTAATAGAGGAAAAATAATAACCATGGTTGATGGTACATGTATTATAATATGAATATTGGGCAAAAGCATAGTGATAGGGATTACTTGTGGTTGATTAATGGCTAAAGAAATTGGAAAAGGCAATGGCAAAGGTTTTGGAAAGGCAAAATGGCATTTTGGCACATTTATTTATGAAAATAATGGAACTTAGGAAAAAAGGAAGGTGAAAGGTCACAAGTTGCATGTGAGGAGTAAAATGAAGAAAAATAATGGAAAATGAAGAAAATAGGGGCCTCATTGATAAAAAGGATTATGAAGATAAGCAGGCAAGATTTTGCTCAAGGCTTGGTTACCGTAACCTTTTGTCTGTTCAGTTTTGGAGCTCGCTCTCTCTATTCTCTCTCTCTCATACTCTTGGACACTTAGATTTTTATTGGAGAACTCTTGGAGGAGTGTGGCATACTTGGATTCTTGGAGAAAGAAGGAAATGGAAGAGAAGGAAAGTGCAAGAGGACATCAGGATCAACAACTACAATGGGTTTTGCTTGCAGGTACCGAATCGCATATATGTTTTCCTTAGTAGTTTTGGCAGGCATGGCATATGCATGTGGTTTATTGGTCATGATCTGTCATTGGCATGGAGGATTTCTTGGATTGAGAGTGTATTTTCCTAGCCTTGCCATTTGTAGGATAACCTTGGTGTTGTGGGTTCATTTCCTTGCTTTTATAGTTGGTTCTCATGTCTCCTTTAGCTTGGGCTGAGTTACTAGTCCTGGAGCCTTGGTTGGACAAATGCTCTGGAATCCCTGTAATAGCTTGAGTTGAGTTACTAGTCATGGAGCCTTGGTTAGACAAATGCTATGGAGCCCTTGGTGGGTTAAGTTACTAGTCCTAGAGCCTTGGTTGGACAAATGCTCTCAAGCCCAACAAGAGTTGTGGATTGAGTTACTAGTCATAGAGCCTTGGTTGGACAAACACTCTGGAGATTGCAATAGCCGTGGGTTGAGTTACTAGTCCTAGAATTTGGGTTGGAACAAATGCTCTAGAGCCCTCAACGGCTTGGATAAAGACCAATCTGTTGATGGTTAGTGATGCTCGACCGTGAGGTGGAATCATTGGTTAAGGGTTGAGGTGGTTTGGCCTCTGGACGCCCTTGATGGTTTTGATTGATTTTTCTTATGATATCTCACATTCATGCTTGGAATATGGCATGGGGGTGATTGGTTGAAAGAAATATTTGCTTCAGCCTAGTCTACGGCCATGGGGTTCATGAAATTCCCATACCTGATCGGCTTATTCAATCATTAATAAGATATCTCTTTCTCCTTGGTATTTTATGGGTAAATATGCTTATTGTTATGTGGCTAATGTGGTTTTTATATTCTTAGCATCTTTGATGTTATATGTTGGTTATCAATGAGTTTTATGACAGTGGCTATGTATGGTTCTCATCATGTTTTTTACTTGTAAATGAATGAACAATGTATATATGGCCTAATAGGTGAAATTGTAGCTAATGTGTTGAGGCATCAATTGTTCTTGGTGATTCTTAGATAAGTATGAGACCCCTATGCTCAATTATGTTGTTAAGACCTGTAGCTTTCATGTTTGTGACATGTTTGACAAAATTCCTATCATGGCTAGTAGGCGTCCAGTCTAGTCCTTGTCAATATTGTTGCAAATGTATCATTGTTCTATTGTGTAAATTCATTTCTAAGCCTATCATTGAATTATGGGAAGTGACCTAGGCTCTAGGCCTAAAAAAGTGGCACAAATCCTAGAGTCACAAGCATAGGTCTAGGGAAAAAAGTCCCCAAACGCATGCATACCCATGATATGGGAGCGTCTAGGGCCTTGTGGACGCATGCTTTTTCATATCATGGGAGCATCCATGGGTTTAATGGTCTAAAACTTTAGTGGGACCCAGGGGCTGGTTACCTTATTGGTTGGGTTGAGCTTTTGTCGAGCATGCATGTAGGTTGTATATGTTCTTGTTATGTATGCATGGTAGTGTTCATTGTTACAGTTGTGTTTGCATATGGAGTTGATGATGTGTTTTTGGGATATGTTTGTCATGAATGCATGTCAATTTTATATGATTTTTTTTATGAAATTCAGTGTCTATATGTTGTTCTGAATGCATTGTCATGGTTATGGCTATGCATGTATGGTAGGTCATACATGCATTGTGAGATCATTATATTCAATTAGGTCATCATGGTCATATTTGTATGTTATGATGCTAATGTGTTGGCTAAGATAGAGTAGGAGATGTAGATCATCAAAGTGAAGTTGCAGCATTGGACATCGAGGCAAGAGCATGTCGGCATACATGTTTGTATGTTGGGCATGGAGGTATGTAGGTTAAGGATTGTTATATGCATTATGGTTATGTGTATGCCTTTCATTATATTGATGTTATGTTTACATGCATGATAGATGCTAGTTGATCAGTGTAATCATAAGAACATGTGTCGGATAGTCATGAATGATAGAAACATGTGGTTATATGCATTCCTATTGTTGTTTTATGTTAGATAACTTGATGATTATGTTATATGTTGTTGATAAGCATGATATATAAGTTGTTTTTGTTTTATGCTGGTAACTCGGTGATTAGGGTTATTACATTAATATCTTGATGTTATATGTATCATACAAATTTGGATTGGTCTATGCAAATGGTTAGGGTTATGACATTTAGGTATGATTTTATGATGTGAACATGTTAGCTAGTTATTGTTATGGATATCATGACCTTATTTACATTTGAGTTGATGTATTGTGAAGTTATATCATGCTAACCTATTTTGATTGTGCAGATGAGATAGCCTCCCTTGAGATACATTAAGGTATGAGTTTGACTATGTTGTCTATTTGGTGTTTGAGTGGTTAGTGTATATTATGTTGTCTAGTTGATTTATTTAACATGGTATGTTTACAAGTTGGTTGAATGTTTGATGAATTACATAATACAAGTATGTTTTCAAATTATCTTGTTTTAAGATGATTGTACTAACACATGTGTTGATATGTACTTGAGTGTAAGTGGGTGATAGTTGTAGCGTTATGTCTAATGACTATGAGTTGACTATCGATTATGGCATGATTGTTAGTCTTTGTTACGGTTGATTTCAAATTAATATATATGATTGTCTTGATATTTGGAACATGTGGTTAACATGTGTGAGAAGTTGCAGGGTAACATTCTTGATATTAGCATGACAAGGTAATAAGTGATTCGTTTATATAATTATCAATTGGGTGATGTGATAGTACATAATAAGACTCAGTTGTAGCAAGGTAAAGGTAAAAGAAAGTAATTGGGTGAGAATTACTTTGGCTATGTTTGGAAACTAAAATTCCAAATGACTGAGTGCTTTGCATACAAGAAGTCTTCTTAACCCTAATTTACTTGAAATTATGTGGTTATGTGCTATATTCATGGACATGTATTTGACTAGTATAATAGCTAGTGTCTACTTATAGCTATATCTATCAAGGTAATTGGAGTCCCTTGAGACATGGCACAAATGTGTTCAACTACAAGGCAACGTGCTTGGCATAACAAGGTAAGCTAACTGGTATATTGTTATATTTATTTATACATTGACAATTATGTGTTTATGGTAGTGTGATGCAGGAAGTTGCGTGGCAAGGGAGATTGCCATGGAATCTTGAAGAAGGCTCAAGTTAAGCTTCCCCTTGGAAGCACTGGGAACTATGGGGATGAAGTCATGGTGTTATTTTGTGCTTTCGGTATTTTTGATGTGGTTGCGCTTGAATGCGTCTTTGTCATGTATGGTGCAAAGCCTTGCCACTTTGTTTGTGGCTTCATATTGTTATTGGTTTTCATGGTTTGCTTATTATTTGTTTTTTTTCTTTCCTTCTACATTTGAGAGTCTTGAGAATTGATTTGGGAAAGAGGAAAGTTAATGGATTTTGGGAGAGTTGTGTGGTACCCAATAGGTGATGTAAGGCCTAGATGAAGTTGGTGCATGTATAAGGCCTGCTGAAGGAAATCGTATGACATCTAGTTGGATTGGTTGGGTCAATTGAGGTAAATGGATGGTGATAGGAAAATCATGAGAAAGGTAATGGAAAAGGTAAATTAAATGGAATTGAGGTTCAGATGCCTTGGCTATGTTGGGAATCGTTGTTCTCAATGTTGTGCATGTTGTGAACAGATAAAGGTAGTTCTCTTAACCTTGGCCTTATGATATCTATTACTTATGTTGTGTTCATGATTGCTTTACGCTAATGTTCATATGCATATATGTATGTATGAACATCGTTGTCTAATAAGGTTATCATGGATAACGATTGTTTTTATGCTAATATTTATATGTATATATGTTCTTGTTTGACAGGATCATGATTGTTTAATGCTAATATTTATATGTATATATGTGTATGTATGTATGTATGTCATTGTCTGATAGGGTCACCAGGGATCATTCTTGTGAAGGAATGATTTCTTATGCAGGCGAATGGCACGAAGAGGTTCCTGGTTTATGATAAATAAAGTGGTAGAGTATTCCTAACAAATCTACGAGGTTAGTATCATGTGGTTATGAGTTAATATTATGTGATTATATTATCTTTATGTTATGGACATGATATACCGAAGGATACATCAATGAAATGAAAGAATTTTGGTCTTCGACGTGTTGGGACAAGCATGGATAAGACGTTGGAAGCAAAGTTGCTTGGTAGAGACAGTGTGGTTTTGGATGTATGGTACTACTATTGTGCATATGTTGTATATGTTGTACATGTTGCATCTGTGATGTTGTGCGCATACGGGGTTGTGTATATATAGTGTTTGTACATGTTGTTTATGCAATGTTATGTACATGGTGGTACAGATAGTGTTGTGTGAATATTTCATATGTATTGTTGGGTATAGATGATGTTATGTACATGTTGGCTATGTGGTGTTGTGTACATATCATATTTTGTGCATGTTAGATATGTGGTGTTGTGTACATATCGTACTATTCGCATGTTGGATATGCGGTGTTGTGTGCATATGGTGTTGTGGGCATGTTGGATATGCAGTGTTGTGTACATATGATGTTATGTACACGTTGTATATGTAGTGCTATGTACATATGGTGTCAGGTGCATGTTGTACATATGGTCCTATGTACTTATGGTGTTGTCTGCATGACTGTGCATGTGGTGTTGTGTGCACATGCTATTGTGTACATGTAGTACTGCATATTTTCATTGTGTAGTCATGGTATTGTGACATGTGTATTCATTGTGTTGTACTCTATGTATATATATATATATATTGTTTTGTACATCTTGTGTAAGTGTATGTATTGTGTGGTGGTGTACATCAGATGTAGGCGTATGTATTGTGTTGTGTTGTACACTTGGTGTAGGTGTATGTGTTGTATGTCAAGTGTAGGTGCATGTATTTCATGGTGTTGTATGGCATGTGTGATTATATGTGTGTGAAGCACACTATGTGTATGTGCACATTGTCGAGGAGAAGGCATTGGGTGTTTGTCGAGTGTGGAAACTGATCTAGAGTGCATGCGGAATAAGGAAAAGGGTAGAAGCTAAGGATTGACTAAAGGATAAGTATCAATATTTTATTTCAGTTTTATTATGCATGTGACTTATGATTCTAGTCTATGATGATTACATGTGATCTACGATTCTGGTTTATGATGGTTACATGTCATTTATGGTTTTGATCTATGATGGTTGTGTTTTGAGCTAACTTGATGTGATATGTTTATACGTGATGATTTGGTCAAAGATGCTAGTTTGATTTGTTGTGACAGGAAGCAAACAAAATTGCAAGTGTACCTTATTGACGGGCCACCAAAGAGGTATGATTTGAATTCATTGAATTTATTTTAAATCTAATGGAAATTATGTGCTTGGCATAGGAAATCATCAAATTCCTAGTTGGGTTGTCGAAACTAAGAGCAAGCATCAGCAACAATAACAAAAGAAATTAGAATATGTAACAGTATGATGGTAAAGCATTCAGGAGCAAGGCCATTATGGGAAACTGGTGCCCAATAGTGTCCATTGATTTCCATCAGAATGTTATGACTGGTATGATGGTTTGAGGTAGGGATATGCCTTGGTTTCTAGACCTTCCAATGCGAGGAAGGCTTGCCAAGGATGGACTGCCAAGGATGGGGGTGCGAGCAAAACTTGGAAGGTGTGTGACTGCATGGAAGGGGGTGAGCCAATTAGTCGAGGGACTGTGTAGCAGAGAAGGGAAGGTTGGGGATGTATTTATTTTTGTCATTAGCATTTCCAAAAGGAATCAGATGCACATTGGGAGTGTGCCCAGGAAGAATGAGTCGGTAATTGTTTGTTGAGAGGACAAGTGGCACAAGATTGTAGCGTTGGACATTGGATGCTCTGCTATCCAATGAGGGACACAAATGTATTAAACTTCACTATGACAAGTCTGTTCAAACTCGTGCCTTTTTCAAAGGTGACTTGGTCCTAGTCTATGATTAGAAACATGATCAAATCAGTGAGGGAAATTTAGAAACCATTTGGTTTGATCCATACATTGTTAAACATTTACTAAAGAAGGGGGCATGTGTGCTCGTTGAATATGACGAGAAAACTCTTATGGAGCCCTGCAATGGGCTCTATTGAAAATAGTACTATGCCTAAAACACTATGTTAGGTCAATTTACTAAGTAAACTAACACGTGTTTTACTTGTCAATCCAGGCTTGTAGACTTGGAAACATGTCCAAAGTATATGGATTTCAAGTGAAGTCAATTTAGGAAGGCAAGACTACAAGGTTAAAGGAAGTGTGTATTACAAATGTATTCCAAGTTTTAAGAGATTAAAAAGCTTCTAGTTCAAGATGCAGCAAGCAAGAGAAGAGGCTCCTAACTTAGGAGGTCCTAGTTGTCCTTCTTCATAGTAATGTCCCCAAGAAGAGAAACTAAGAGAAATGATTTGTAATGTGTAAATAACAAGAGAAGAGGCTCCTAACTTATGAGGTCCTAATTGTCCTTCCACATAGTTCTACTCCAATAACATTACCATTACATCAAATAAAAACTAGAATTCATGAAATAATACAGGAAATGCAAAAAGTATGGTTTTAGCTATGATTCATAACTTGATAGAAAGAGAATTTAACTTAAATTCTTGTTTTTCCTTTTGTACGAAAATTTGAATTTAAACTAACATCATCCAAAAATCACACAAAAGGAATCACACATCTAAATAATTGAATCATAAATCTGAAACAAGAAACACTGAAATTAAAATTATGCTAATTTAATCAAAGTGTACTTAGCTTTGTATGGGGGCCCTCCAACCTTGCCTTGTACACCTAAGGAATGATCAGATACAACTAACTTATGAAAATATCCACAGCATGAACAACAACTAGAATAGTAGATAGTATTCTTCAAATTATCAAAAAGTCTTCAATAGTCTGAATACAAATTACATACATGAATGGTTCATAAACTTAGTTTAAATAAGAAAGTCATCAACAAACTTTGCTACAATGTCTCTAACAGTCTTATTTATCATAATCCATCCATCTAGGTTGAACTCATTAAGTCTAGTTCATAAAATTAGGAAAAATCCCAAAAAATAATATTCTGCCCCTTTTTAATAGATATTTCTGAATGACAGGTCAGGTTTGACCAGCGTTGACCAAGCCTGTGTTTGCTCAGTTTGACTGAACCAATAGGTGTTCCTCCATCTGTGGTTCCCAATATTTCCAAATATGCACTCATCTCTCACCAAGGCGTCCTGGACATATGACTTTAATGGAGCTATTAGGGGAATTTTTAATGCAGTCCAAATTTACTCTTAAAACCCAATTTTTACAAAAAATTCTAAAAATTGAAAAACTTAATTTAGTTACCTGAATATGCAAAATAAGAGTAAAATGAAGCATATGTAAGTAAAATAGTATGGAATATGGTGGTAAATGAATGGGTTTAGGATAGGAAAAAATGACCAAAATTGAGGACCAACATCTCCCCCTTGCTTATGTTCAAGCATGTCCTCATGCTTGCTTCCTCCATTTGGACCTTCTAAGTGATGATGCCCCTGTTGTACTTGAACCTATAATCTCTTCCTGTGCAACTCAAAGTATAATATGAATTCCTTCATGTTACTCTGCTTTGTAGATCACATTTTTTACTTTTTGTTTTTCATATTTATATTGCCATAACTTCTTCTCTTTTAGCCATCTGTAGGCTTGTTTCAAAATGAGCATATTTTGTGTTTCAATATTTTTTATTTGCTTGTTCAATTTATTATTTTCTTTGACTATGTTGCTGTTGTTTTCTTTGTACATTTTGTTCTCCCTCTTCAAGTTTCTTTCCATGAATTTTTTGTCCTCTAGCTCACTTGTCAACTCTGTTATTTTCTTTAGATATTCCTCAATGTGAAATTCTATGGATTCTTCCCTTACATCTTTGGCATATGAATGATATGAGGTGGCTCCTACCCAATTATCCTCAAAATAAGAGCCTTTTTCTATGGGATCTCCTTGAACTTCCTCCTCCAATCTTTGTATGATCTCATTAATTTGTTTTGATGTTTGTGGAGGATCAGTTTCAATAATCTCAATTTATAGGTCTTTCCCTTGGTTTCTTGGTTCTTATTGATCTCCTAGGACAAAAAATGATTTCTCTTTCTTAATCATAACACCATCTTTCTTATTTTTCAATCTTGTCCTAGGATATAAAGGAGAATTCATGATACTTTTTGTGATATGTAATTGCTCAAATCTTTCCTCATTCCCTATTATTTATTCTTCAAAGTGATGTTTGGCCAAAAATGCATTCCAAAGTATCCCTGTGTTCCTTTCCTGATACTCAAAAAGTATCTTGATTAACCCACAATGATAGATATTAGCTTCTTTAACTTCTCTTTTGTTTTTGACATTTTCTATCATTTTAGTTAAGATCTTTGAAAAAAATTAAGGAATATTGATTTTACAGTCTCCCTTGATATGTTGAAGCAATTTTATATGGTAAAGGTAGACTATATTGTGCCTATTGTCACAAGTAAAATATTTTTAGATGATCAAAACCAATTTTGACAATGGCTCTCCAAACCAATCTCTTAAAATTCCTTTTCTCCTATCAAAGGTCCCACTCCTTTGTGTTTCTAGGAAAAAGGTCCATCCTTTCTCCTTAAAATCTAACCTAAAGAAGGTTCTAATGCTTGATATATGAAAGTTGGGTTCACTGGTATAAGAAGTTCACCCACTTTAGTTTGCCCATTTTCAAAATTTTCTATGAATTCTTGTGTGATTTTGTCATTGGAGTGATTAAACTTCCTAAGGAACTCTAATAGTCCTACTTGGAATAATTTATCCACTATATCCTTACTCCAATTTTCTACTTTGAAGTCTTTGGGTTCAATTTTTGTTTCCATTTGCATATGTTGTGTATACTAATTTAATTTATATAACCTTTCCCAATAAATAATCTCATTATGAATATAAAAAATAAAATATTCCTTATTCATGCAATAATAATCCTAGTAAATGCACATACCAGATATCCTTAGCTTTGAAAACAAATGAGATTACTTCCTTTGCCTATAAATCTTCAATTTCCTTGACTTCTACTACAAATAATATCAACACAAGGTCTTGTGGTTGTAAATCTAAATGAAGAAAAATTTTGACTGTGTAAAAGACCCAAAACAAAAATCTCCACTGTAAGAAAAATCTCTCACTATTTTGCAAGTTGTATTTAAATATCTCTCCTTTTGCAAAATTTCCTCATAAAAAATTATGAAAATCCTCCTTTATTTTAAAAACTGCATACTATGTTTTTAAAATAGCAATCACTGTGCAAAGTTTCTGACAAAAATTGCATGAGGAAATCGTGGTTTTGATACCTGAACTGCAAGAAGAGTTATAGAAAACTTGTAGAACCTTCCTGTTAATGATTTGTATTTCCTGTGTAAACATATAGTTTCAATTAAACTCATTCTCTAGCATCTCGAAAAGTCGTGGATTCTACAGGTGGTAGAGGATTTTCAAGATGAAAAAGCTTTGAAAATCCTGAACTGAAGTCATATTTTTCTCTCAGTGTGACACATCTTAAACAAAATCTGAAGTTAACATTTTTCGAAATCATTTTAGTTGTTGAGGAGTCTTTAGAATTGACACTTACCTTATCACTAGAAATCACAACGTAAATTGAGGAATTCTCTATGTAATTTGTGGAATTTGTTGGAGCTCGGTGTGGAGGAAATCTCAATCACTTTCTCCTTCCTTAAAAAAACAATATTCCTTTAAATTCTCCACATAGCACAAGGCTCTTCTTTCCTTATTTCTCCATGCTACTCGGGGTTCTTCTCTCCTTATTTATCCATGTTCCTCTTTCACACAATATCTCCACAGCACAGGGTTTCTCTCCTATGCAGTTACCTTTACTCTCTACGTTTTTTCCTTTGATCAGGGCTTCCTTATGCTATGGGTGAATGCGCAGTATTTCTCTCTGACTCTGAGCCGAGTTTGGCTATGATGATGAAGGAGAATATGTAGAGAATACCTTTGAAATGTTTTTTACTGTTTCACTATTTAACAGTCTTGTCCATTTTCGATTTTGGCTGCAACTTGTGTTAATGCATCATGGTTAATTTACTTATGACCATGATATACTTTGTACACTCCTTTGACACTTGTTTTATGTCCTCTAAGGTTGCTAATGAGCCTCATCATTGGGCAATTATATGGGCCTTAATTGGCCTTAATTCACCTCCTATCTTAGTCAAACCAACTATTCTCACAATTTATTGCATACTTTTGATTATATTTTGTTTATGAGATGAGTTAGAGTTGGATATTTTGCCTTGTGGTCTAATGTGCATGTAATGCAGGAATAAAGGATAAAAGTAAGGAAAAATGCAGGAATAAAAGAATAAAGGGTAAAAGCAAGGAATTATGGAAAATACCTTGGTAAAAACTCAAATGGGACAAGGGAGAGTAATTATAGGAGGTAAATCCTCCTCATTTACTACCCCTCCATTCGAATATTCCTCCATCAGCTCGGAGTGCAAAGAGCCATCACTTTGAACACTAGAAGACAGTCGAGCAAGTGAAAGTGACAGAAACCAGTTTATCTTGAGTGGGAAGCCAAGCCTCCCTAATGGGAAGGAAGTCGTTGGAGACTTCAGATGTATAAGTAGAGAGGCTTAGGACCTCGGTAAGATTCAGATTTTTATTGTAAAACACTACTTTATTTCTGAGTTGCAAGACTTGTGACAGTTTTTTATGTAATCCATGCTTTTTATAATAAAGATGAGATTTGTTTTGAGCTAGCACTGAGTTAACTCAGAGGGCTGAAACTCTTGGGTTAAGTCCCAACCCAAGCAGCCAAAGCTTCTCTTTACTATACATGTATGCTAACATAGATTCTTGGTTTTCATTGTTCATTTTCTTAAGTAGCATAGATTTTTGTTCTATTCATTTTATTAAGTAGCTTTATGCTTCTGTTCATTTGCTTCAATAGATGTATTTTCATTACAATAGCGTAGAGTAGATCAGTTGTGCTTAAGTTTACTTCCATTTATGCCTTCTTTCAGTTCACAGGGTAGCTAGAGGAAAATATCATCATAAGGTTGTGCACAGGTGTCTCAGCCTCATCTCCTCCCTTTAGGACCATGACTTGAGGAAGAGACCCTTCAGCAACCCCAAAAACACAGGTTTCTAGTTCTCGCATGAGCTATGGAGTTTGTAGTTTGATGCAGTTACTTGTCCAAACTCACTGGCTTTTATGTCATTTTCCATTTCAAACTGCCTTCAACACATTCTTCATGCATCGTTTCATTACCATCCGATCCACAACAAACCTTCCCAATCATCATCCAATTCATTTGTTTATCCAACTGTCGCCTCGCGTGAGGTCTTCCACTTACTTTATGTGATGTAAGTCCCCATCGTTGATCTACCTCGCTTGATCCAACGGCTATCGCATCACCTGATTGCCAACTAGCTTGGTCGATCTCCACTGTTGATCTATCTAGCCTGATCTGATGGCTATCATGCAATCTCACCGAAATTCTTGCATGACCGTTATCCGCTAAAGAGCACATGAGAAAAGTGGTTTTCTCATGCCACGTGTCGCACAGTTAGGCTAATTGTGTGAAATTTCAAAATACAACTTACAGCCTTGAGGGCACCCGAGAAACTACTTACTGCCTTTGAAACCCACTCCATCATTTCTACACGTTTTTTTTTCCCGCGATATGATCTCCACCATCCATCCTCTAATTAATCTTGTTTGTCCATCTCTTGACTTAATCTCCGCAATAATATATATGTCATTCATCTTGTTCATTTGTCCAGTTTGTCTATCTATCCACTTAACCTCTGTGATAAGACCTCAGTTGTTCATCTTGTGCGTTCACCCTGTTCATCCATCTAGTCACTTAAGCCTTCACGATAATATCTCTGTCATTCATCTTCTGTTCATTTTCTAATCCAATTGTTCTTATGCACTACTACTTCCTTACATCCTCCTTTCATTTATTTTGACCTCCGATTGCTCTTCCGCTTGAAAACCGATTTAGCTTAAGTTTCTTTGCTTACACCTTAGTATAGTTTGATGCTCTTTACCTCTGCAACTTAGATAGCAGCATTAGGTTATTGATTGATTTAGAAATTTTTCTTAGCATAGTTTTTTAATTGGTTAATTATGTTATGGTGTGGTTTAGCATTACATGTTGTTTTCTTCATTACTGTAGTAGAGTAGCTCTCTCTTAGAATAGAACTTCTCTTCTTCCATCAAATAATTAAGCTTCTTCTGACCCTATAGAAGTCTGACCTAGAACCCCTGGGGTCTCTTCTCAGATGAGCAGTGACAACAGGAAGTACCTTCACTTTTACTTGTGCATATAGCACTATCACCTCCAAGTTTGTATGAACCCTAGGTTGATAAGTAAAGCTGGTATCCTTGCAATAGCTAGGCTCATCACTTTTTGGTGTCGTTGCCGGGGAGGTGTCTAAGTAGAATGTGATTATTTCTTTCTTCTATTTCTAGTCTCCAATTTTCTTCCATTACTTTATTTCTGCAAAAGTAATCTAGTTTCTTCCTTTCTTTCATTTGTCATTATCTACTTTATTTTTCATTCTGCAAGTAGAATTTCAATTCAGCAAGTAGTTTTTCTTGTTATTGTTTTTTCATTCAACTAGCAATTTCCTTTTTGCAGAGTACTTTCCACCTTTAAAAAACAAAAAATCTTACAAAAACCAACCCAAAAACATTTCCTTTCATGCCTCGTAGGAATAGGGACAATTCAAGGAACTTCTTGTCAAATACCCCCACTGCATCCAACAATCAACCTTCTTTCTTATTTAGTGACGGTGAATTGGAAGACCCTTTAAGTGAGCAACCTTACCTATTTGAGTAACCTACAAGGAAAGAAGAAGAGGAAGAACCCATTCCTACTGAGCCAATGGTTGAAAACCGAAATGACAGAGCAAATAGAGAGAGAATTGAGGGTGCCTTCCCCATCAAGGAGACCAATGGAGACACTAAGATGAAGAATATAAGCCCCTCTGCTCTACCTTATTTCCATGGCCTAACCACGGAGGACCCTAACACTTTCCTATTTGAGTTTGTTGTTATATGCCAGACCTATGACTATACAGATGATGAGAAAAAGTTAAAACTATTTCCATCTACCCTCAAGGATGCAACATTGCACTGGTCCATCGGTTTACCTGGAGATAACATCACAAATTGGGCTCAGATACAATAGGATTTTAACAACAAATATAGGGACTACTGTTGGTCAAAGGATACTAAAGAAGATATTTTCAGGATGACCATAGGCTAGGATGAATCCTTAGAAGACTATTAAGAAAGATTCCAGCTCAATTACAAAAGGGCTAGGTGCACACTTAACCCTGAGTCACTGAAGTTGGTCCTTCTTAGAGGAGTAAGGGAGGATGTTATAGATACCTTACATATGATAGTAGGAGGAGATATCTAACAATTACCCTATGAGGATATTAAGATTGTCTTTAGAAACCATTCTAGGGAAACCAGGAAAAAGGGTAGGGATAGTCAACCTATGGCTAGTACATCATCCTCCAACTCATCCATCAAGGGTGAAATTGGAAATATGCTGGAAGATTTCAAAAGTGATATGTTGCAAACCCTTGCCTTACAATTGGACACCATGAAAATCAAAAGGAAGCAAAAGGAAGCAGAAAGAGCCCTAGCCATCTTTTGTCCTAGATGCTCCAGGAGGCATCCTAGGAACAAATGTCCATTGAACTATATTAAGATTTGCTCAGTCTGTGAAGAAAACCACTCCATAGACAAGTGCCCTTCTTTACCTGGAAAAGATGTATATCAAGGAGTTGAAGGGGTCATTGAGCAGCATTTCTACATTAACCAAAGGAGACCTCCTGGGCCTAGACCATACCAGCAGGGTATGAAAGGGTCATCCCATGCATATTACAACCCCAACAAAACTACAACTATACCTTCTTGGGGACCCCCTACTCATCCTTCCTGGTCTACACCCTTCCTTGGTCCTCTACATCTCAATATCATTCCTAGCCAACCAGCCACTTCATTTCAACCTTATGTTCAGCCACAACCTCAGCAGAATACCCCACTCTAGGGGTGGAGGCCCCAATTCAACAATGTTCCAACCCTATTGCCTCCACCACCTACCCAACCACAACTCTTTCACTCTGCTCCACCCAAGCAGCCCCAGATGCCTACCCAGCCAAATCCAAACCCAAACAATTGGTAGGCTCAACAAGTATACAATGGAGAGACATCATACCCAGCTTATGTTGTAGAAATCCAGGAGATCAACCTAAGATCTGGGATAATTCTCCCTGATAACCAACTTCCCTCTCCACATAGGGAGGTTAAGGAAGAAAGAGATGAAAGGAACCTTAAAGTAAATCCACCCTTTCCTGAGAGATTAGCCCAACCACACTAGCCTAACCTAGAAGAAACTAAACTTCTGGGAGAATTGAAAAATTTATGTGTAAAGATCCCCCTTCTCCAGGAAATCAAGGATGTTCCCATTTACAATAAGTTTATTAAGGAGAAGTGCTTCAAGCATCTAGGAATAAGAAAAAGGGATGCACCTACCATTAACGTCATTGGGTAGTTGTCTGAATTAATGCTGGGGGAGGTAATATGTCCAAAATATTTGGACCCTGGAAGCCCTGTAGTAGATGTGCACATCAATGGCACCATTGTCCCATACACTCTGATTGATCTTGGGGCTGTCATTAATGTGATGACCAAGGACACCATTCTCAAGCTCAACCTCTAAGGATCATTGAGGAAGACCACAATAGTTCTGCAACTTGCAGACCGTTCCATGGTCACCCCTGAGGGAATTGTGGAGGATGTGATGGTCTCCATTGACTCCTGGGAGTACCCTGCAGATTTTCTAGTTCTCCAGCCTAAGGCTAAGCTTACTGGTTACCCTCTCATCCTTAGGAGGCCATGGTTGGCCATAGATGATGCTTACATTAGCTGTAGAGCTGGGAATATGACCATTAAGAATGGAAATATCTCCAAATAGTTAGTCCTATACCCTCCTGCTCAACCTTCCCTAGAGCATGATTTACCTTTATGGTTGGAGGAGGGGGAAGAAGATGAGGTTTATTCTACCCAACTTTATGTTTTGGAAGAAACCATAGGAGGAGGACAGCAAGATGAGGATGACTTAATTGAACACCTGCTCCAAAGTCCAGCTCCTAGTTCATTATCATTAGAAGAAGAAGTAATGGAAACCCAGAACAATCATCCAATTGACTTATGCTTGGCCAATTCCAACCCACTAAGTGTCAAAACCATCAAATTTGGCCTAGAGAAAATTTTGAAAACTAATCCATCTCTTTCTGCTTTAGAAGAGGAAAAGCTACGCAACATGTTGAGGGAGAACCTAGAAGCCTTTGCTTGGAGTTACAAGGAAATGAAGGGAGTACACCCCTCAGTGTGTACTCACCACATATACATCAAGAAGGTTGCAAACCAGTTAGGTAACCACAAAGGAAGATGAATCCAGCTCTTAAACACATAGTCAAAGAAGAACTGCAAAAACTACTAGATGCAGGATTCATTTACCCTATCTCAGACAATGGGTGGGTCTCTCCTTTAGTATTAGTTCCCAAGAAAAATGGTAAGTGGAGGATTTGTGTTGATTATAGGAAGTTGAATAAAGTCACAAAGAAGGATCATTTTCCCCTACCCTTCATTTACCAAGTGCTAGATGGCCTGGCAGGGAAGAAGTTTTTTTCATTCCTAGATGGATTCAGTGGGTACAACCAAATCCAAATCTGCACAGATGACCAGGATAAGACCACATTCACCTGCCCTTGGGGTAATTTTTCCTATAGGGTCCTTCCTTTTGGCCTATGCAATGCTCCTGCCACCATCCAGAGAGAAATCTTGAGTATTTTTGCTGAATTAGTACATGATGTTGTAGAAATCTATATGGATGATTTTACACCTTATGGTTGTGATTTTCAAGAAGCCCTTACTAACCTAGGCAAAGTATTGCACAAATGCATTGAAATGAACCTATCGCTTATTCCAGAAAAATGTGAATCCTTAATGACTAAAGGGACCATGCTAGGTCATTCAATATCTCAGCAAGGACTGCAGGTGGACCCAAACAAAATAGCAATCATCCAAAGGGTCCCACCTACACAAAAGCAGAGAGATGTTAGGAGCTTCTTAGGGTTAGCTGGATACTAGTGAAGGTTCATAAAGGACTTTAGCAAGTTGGCCTCTCCTTTGTTTGGGTTGTTGGCCAAAGATTTTGAGTTTATATGGTCAAAAAGTTGTTAAAAGGCCTTAGACATTCTAAAGGGTAAGTTAACCATTACAGCAATTCTCAGAGGCAAAAAATGGGCCCTCCCTTTTCATATTCATGTTGATGCCTCACACAAAGCCATAGGAGCAGCCTTAGGTCAGGAAGAGGAGAAATTGCCCCATGCCATTTATTTTACCAGTAAGAACCTTTCAAAGGCTGAGCTAAATTATACTATGACCGAAAAGGAACTCTTTTCTGTTGTGCATTAATTAAACAAATTTAGGAATTACATTACAGGCTATCAAACATTTGTGCATACTGATCATGTTGCAATCAATTATTTAATGAACAAACCAGATGTAAATGCTACAATTATAAGATGGTTGCTTTTATTACAGCAACTTGATCTAACTATTCTTGATAAGCCTAGTAAGGAAAATGTTGTTGCAGACTTTCTATCTAGGATGAATCTGCCTGCAGGTGAAGAAGGAATGGTGGATGACTAGTTACTAGATGATAATTTGTTTGCTATTTCAGTTCTCTCCCCATGGTTTTCTAATATAGCAAACTATTTGGTATCAGCACAGTTTCCACCAAACTTGCCCTCCAAAGAAAAGAGCAAGATAGTCAGGAAGAGCGCCCCCTTCACCTAGATTGGGGGCAATCTTTTCAAACTTGGCCCTGATCAAATCTTGAGAAGGTGTGTAAAGGAAGAGGAAGTCTTTGACATCCTTCTAACCTGTCATGATGGGCCTTGTGGAGGTCACTTTGCAACAAAGAGGACAACATTCAAAGTGTTGCAAGAAGGCTATTATTTGCCTACTCTTCATCAAGATGTGAAAAAGTACATTAGTCAGTGTGATCAGTGCCATAGGATGGGAAAGCCTACTCCAAGAGATGAAATTCCACTACAAATTCAAGTGACTTTCAAGTCATTTGACAAATGGGCATGGACTTCATTGGGCCTATCAACCCTCCTTCAAATCAAAAGCAGTACATTATTGTGTGAACTAATTATTTGACTAACTAGGTTGAAACCAAGGCGATTAAGGCAGCAACAGAAGAGAAGGTGATTGATTTCATAAGGGATAATGTATTCTACAAATTTGGGTACCCTAGGGAGCGGGTCACATACCAAGGCAACTAGTTTAACTCCAACATGATTGAAGAACTACTCAGCCATCACAAAATCAAGCATAGGACCTCCACTCCTTATCATCCACAAGCTAATGGGCAAGTGGAGGTGGCCAACAGGGCACTAGAGAACATCTTAACCAAGGTAGTGAGCAGCATTAGGAAGGATTGGGTAGAGAGACTAGTTGAGGCCACCTGGGCCTATAGTACAACATGGAAGACCACCACTGGATTTACACCCTATGAGATGGTCTACAAGAAAAAGGCTTTATTGTCCAGTGAGTTTGAATATAACACATTGAGGATGGCAGCCCAACTAGATTTGGATCTCAGTCATGCACAAAAAGAAAGATTGTTCCATTTGAATGGCTTGGATGAATTCAGAATGCAGGCCCTCCTAGATACAAAGATAGTTTAGCTTCATAGGAATATCTGACATGAAAAACATATCAAGGAGAAGCAATTTGAAGAGGGAGATTAGGAATTTTTATATGATTCTAGGTATAAAGACTTCAAGGGAAAGCTAAGGACAAGATGGCTCGGATCTTATGTGGTGGAAAGATGCCATGATAATGGTTCAATGCAAATCAGAACTATAGATGAAGAAGCCATTGCATTTCTTGTTAATGGACACCAATTGAAAATGTACAAGAGGCTTTTATCAAAAAAATAGTTCATTTACAATATCAATAAGACAATGATGATGGTGAAGCAAGTTTCAACTCCTCCCTCCTCAGGGCACTGAAAAAGAGAAAAAAAATAAGGATTCAGGTGAAAACCTCCATGAGGTGCCTGAGTCCCCTCTATGGGTAGAAACCTCGTGAGGTGGCCCAAGGATGAGAAAAAATGAAAAAGAGTAAGAAGATCCCTAAGTGGAAACCTTCCTTGAGGCACCCAGGGCAGATATCTAGGGTGAAAACCCATCTGAGGTAGCCTAGGTGTTTTTAAAATATATATAATATTAATAAAGAAAAAAGAAGAAAAAAAAAACGACATAATTATTATTTGCAGGTGGGTGAGAAATACAATCAAGGAGAAAAGATAAGATCCAAACAGAACCGTGCCTCACATATATTCATCTCCTCCACTCCTCACCATGCATCCCTCCATCAATTCCATTTTTTTTCACTTCATTGCTTCAATTCAAATGAAGATCGTGCTTTCTAGAGGATCCCCTGAATGGTAGATTGGTTAGGTCCCCAAAATTCATTCTAGACATGATCTAACCCCTCACCTCATCCATTACCATCATCCCTGCATCCACACACACTCCTACTCCCTTTGTCCATTCATTACAGCATCCTCACAACACCATCCAGCAACGTGATCAAGAAATTCTAAGGGAGACAACAAACATTGCCAAGTGGTAATCCAGAAGCTACACAGTAGTAGCAGAATTAGATCTGCAATCACAGACACCATTAGCAGATAGCAGAGGAGGAAGAAGAATGACCGTGCAACAAATGAATAATTTAACACCTCTGATCCTCAACAAACTACAGCATGGCATCGAGACCACATGTAAGTATCCCACTCACTCACTTATATGCATCATTTGATCAAAAGTTGTAAAGGTTACGAAGTAGTTGGTTTGTAAGTGAAAAGGTGGCTAGTTAACTTGGTCACCTTCATTCAGTCATCACATACAAAGCAGGGTGTCCTCTTACACATGGCTACAGTCAACTCAAAGAACAGAGGAGGAGTATGATAAGAAGTGGTTAACTATGGATTTAACAACTATGGGAGCTAATTACAAGGAGTGGGAATGATGAGGTGGTATAAAGCGAAACAAAACATCGTTTGCATGCATTCATGCATTCCACCTCCTTGAAATTCCCTCACTCAAGTAGCTCTCATAACTCTACCCACCCACTGGAAGCTAGGATCCATCGTTCTACAAGAGTAATCATACAAGAACAGTCTACATGAGCAGTCTACAGGATAAACAGAGGCAGTCTATAGGATAGGCAAAGAGGGTTTCAAGAGGGAATATCAAGAGAATTGTCCACTGCCACCATTCTAAAGAGGTAGGATCTAAAATTTCATCCCCATTTACAAGCAAATGAGCTAGAAGTCCTCTAAAAAGCTAGTGGATTACATACACAGGAAACTCTGTTTTCTCAAGAATTTTCTCATTCCCTCACTCCACACAGCAAAATCCATGCCACTGTTACAGTTAGAGGGCTCACTATAGATATCACCCCAGAGTTCGTCAGTGTTGGCACTCAAATGAAAGATCACAGTGCAACATGTCAACAGCAAATAATTATAGATTAGACTCCAAAGAATGAAGAAAGGGAGGTATACGCAGATTCACTTTGTCCAAGTTGCATATACATGCAGGTTTACTTAACAAAAGAAGCATATACATACACACACACTTTCATAGAAGGAAAAGCACGTATATCTTGGAAAACCAAAAGTTTTTGGTCCAAGGTATTTCATGATCCAATGTATTTAATTGGTTCGAGGTATTTGGTCGAAGGTATTGGTCCTAAGTAGTTTTTGGTCCATGGTACTGAGAAGGGCCTAAAACTATATAAGGAGGAGAAGGTCATTTGGCCAAGGGGTGTACAAGGATTTGAATATCTTATGAAGTGTTGAATCATATATGAAAGTTAATGAGCTTCTGATGGTTTTCTTGAACTGATCGAAGGAGGCACCAATACGGCCGATGAAGGTTGATGGACTGGGATCATACAGGCTTAAGAGTATTATCATTATGTGGTTTGATCTTGAATAGTCTAGATCTGAATATTATCGCATGTTTTATTGTGTAAATGTGATGATCTGAGTATGACTGATGTTTGGAATAGTTGTGATGTTTTAAGTTAGCATTTACAGATTTGTACATAGGTTCGCTTTAGTAAAAGAGCGTATACACACTGGTTCAACATATGGAAGTAGTGTATGCATCTTAAAATTGAATTTTCAGATCTGCATGCAAGTTCCCTTTGGTAAAAATGCGTATGCACACTAATTCAACACAGGGAAGTAGTGTATACCTTATGAAGTATGATGTTTAAAAGTTTCAATTGTTTCTGTTTGTTGTTGCAGAGTACTGGGTTCTGCTTTGTCTTCTGGTGACTGTATTCTGGTGACAATGCATTGAATGATCAGATTGATTTATTTGCTTCAGTGATGATGGGTTGTCAAGTGATTGATTGATTCAGTTGTGGTTGATTCAGAAAGTGATGATTAAGTTTTAGTGATTGGTTGATGCAGATCTATTCAATGGTTCTCTCGCAGTTATGATTTTCTAAGTTTCAATGTTGTTGATGGGTCCAGTATGAAAATTGGATGAAGCAAGGCCTTCATGTGTATTGTTGTGTACCAGGAGCATCCAGTCTGAAAATTTATGAAACGTGGTCCCTGGTGGAAGAGTGGAGTTTTCTGTAGGTTGGCACCTATGTACTAGTAAACATATTGGCTAGTACAAGAGTTAGGGGGTTGTAGCTCCCTTCCAGTAGTAGCTGGAGAATGAGAGAAGGTTGTAGCCTTTTGTAGGTAGGTGTCTATGTACTAGTATGATTCTACACCAGTAAAAGATTGCAAAAAGATTTTCTTATTATTAAAAATAAGACAGAGACGACAGCAACGGGTGGTTTTTATCCACATTGGGTTTCCACCTTATATCTTGGTGTCCATGTCTGTTGCTTATGTGTGATGCTTTATTCTTATTTTACTACATTATCTAATAAATCTCTAATATACTAGCTTAAGCTCAATACATGATAAATTGTCTAATTCAAAAGTTCTATGCATATACGCTGGTTTCTTTAAGTACAGTCGTGTGTACACGCTAGTTCACTTCACTGAAGTAGCATATATAAATTTGTTTGGGAAATAAAATTTTAGATTTGATAATACTGATTCACCCCCCTCTCAGTATTATTTCTAACAATTGGTATCAGAGCAGTTCCTTCAAAAGAAGCTTGATCGCTTGAAGGGAGATCCATCATCATGAGTAATCAAGAAAGTGTGGGATCCATCAGACCGCTAATATTTTATGGGAGCAATTTTGTTTATTAGAAAATAAGAACCACAACCTATTTACAATCACTTGGAATGGATGTCTGGGAAATTGTGGAAGGAGGATATACATTTCCAACAGTAATTCCTACAGATACGGCAGGTAAAAACCAATATGAAACCAATGCGAGAGTTGTCAATACTTTATTGGGAAGTCTGTCACAATCAAAGTTTGTCAAAGTCATGCAGCTCAAATCAGCCAAAGAAATATGGGACAAAATCATTCTGAGCTACGAAGGAGATTCTCAGGTAAAACGTGCTAAGCTTCAAACTCTCATAATTCAGTATGAAACTCTTAAGATGCACAGTGATGAAAGTATAGCTAGTTACTTCTTACGTATAGATGAGGTTGTTAATTATATGAAGAACATGGGTGAAGGAATAAAGGAATTTACCTTAGTTGAGAAAGTTTTGAGATCCTTGTCTACTAAATTTGAATCAAAAGTGTCTGCCATAGAAGAAAAATAGGATCTGTAGACTATCACTATGACACAGCTTCATGAAATCTTAACTGCCTTTGAAATGACAGAAGGAGGACCATCAAATATGAGAGAAGCTGCATTTAAAGCTTTAGAAAAAGGAAAGGAAGAACACAATGAATCAAGACATATTTCAGAAGAAGAAGATGAGGTAAACCTTGTCAAGAAGCTTCAACGGGGTTCCAGAAGATTTAGAGGTAAGCTACCCTTCAAATGCTTTGCCTGTGGTAGAGTCGATCATTATGATGCAAAATGTCTTGATAAAGATAAATATGAAAAAAGGGAAGGAATATGAAAAATGGAGTTACTATACTAATGAAGATAGCGATGGTTTATCAAATAGTGATGAAGACGAAAATAGTAATGATTATAGACTTCTAACGGCTTATGACGATGATAATTTTTGGGATGCTTTAGAAGAGGATGACCTTCATGAAGAAATATCTAAACTCAAATTTTTTTTAGAATAATAGAATATGATTGTAGATACCTTGACATACCAACTTGATGAAAAAGAAAAACACAATGAAACATTAGAATGTGAAATTGTGGGTATAAGAAAGGATCTTAAGAAAATGAAATCTCTCAATCTTAGATTTGCTAAAGGATCAAAAACTTTAAATGAAATTATCAAAGTGCAATGTTCTCCTCTGATAAAGACAGGTGTTAGATATACTGAAGAAGCATCTCAATCACAGAAGCCGTCAACCTCCACCCAAATCTATCTTGATGCAGTAAAGACCAGTGAACAGTATGACAATCATCGGCAAAGGCATAAAGCAGATCACCAGGTAAATCTGACTCAATTTACTCCAAGGATGAATAGAAGCCACAACCAACCTTAGGTAAATCATACTCAATTTTCTCCAAAGATGAATATCAATAGAAACTATAATCACAAGGTCAATAGATTCGATAGTCGCAAGAACTTCTTTAATGGGCAATGTTTTTCATGCCATAATTTTTGACACAAAGTTGTTCAATGTGTTGCTTACAAAACCATCATGACTAGAGAAGAATGAAATCAAAGGAATGTGACAAGGATCAAGAAAGTTCCTATAATAACTTTTCTCTTCTTGAAAATGAAATAGAATTCTCAATCTGTAACAACTTTGGTCATGAAGAATCTGAATGCAGGAGCAAATTTCAGCAAGCATCTCAAAAGGAGAAAACTCCATTAAATCCCAAGACATGGAGAAGGAAATAATTTCAAATAGAAAGATGTGGTATAGCCTTGTATGCAGAAGGACAAGAAAATCAGTGGTACATCGACAGTGGATGCTCAAAACACATGACAAGTGACAAAGAAAAACTTCACTCATATAATTCCTTAGAAAAGGAAAAGAATGTCTCATTTGGAAACAACACTCCTGCTGTTATAAAAGGTAAAGGAATTGTTTCTTGAAAGAAAAGGTTAAAGTTGGAAATGTTATGTATGTAGACGGTTTAAAACATAACCTGTTGAGTGTCAGTCAAATGTGTGATCAAGGAAATGAAGTGGTGTTTTGATCAAAGGGATGTGTTTTTCGTGAGCTTGATATAGGAGAGACCGTGATCAAAGGTACAAGAACTCCAAACAATTTATACATACTCAAGGGAGAACAACAACAGTGATATCTAAGAAAAAATGATGAAAATTGGCCGTGGCATAGAAGATTGGGACATCTAAGCTTTTCTCAAATAAGAAAAGCATGCAGATTCAAGGTTGTTCATGATATTCCAGATATCAACATCCCTGAAAATACAATATGCAAACCATGTCATATCGGTAAGAAAACCAGAGCTCACTTCATTGAAAAAGAAGGGTTAGATAGTAAGCCTTTTGAACTTGTCCATACTGATTTATGTGGACCATCAAGGAAAAAGTCACCTCGTGGAGAAGAATGCTTTATTTTTTTCATTGATGATTTTTCCAGAATGTGATGGATAGGTCTTCTAAAGCATAAAGATGAAGCATTTGAAAAGTTCCAAGCCTTCAAAGTTTTGGTTGAAAATGAATCAGATCGAAAAATCAAATGTCTCAGATCTGATCAAGGAGGGGAATTTACCTCAGATGAATTCTTTGACTTTTGTGAACAACATGGAATAAAAAGGCAATTCTCCACCGCAAGGACTCCTCAGCAAAACGGAGTGGTAGAAAGAATGAACAGAAATAT
>APFE031315610.1:0-17652 GCA_000404065.3 Pinus taeda | reverse complement strand
TTGAAACTCTAGTCGTTATTGGTATTTTACATGCATGTACATTCCAAAAATTTTTGGAGGAAGATTGAAGAAATCTAAAAGTAGTTTATACCCTAGAACCTTAAGACTAAAGGAAATACTCCCTACCATGTCCACCTGCAAGCCTTACCCGATTGAAAGGACAATTTACCTGGAATCTTATGTATAAGAAGAAATTATACAACATGAATGCGAAGAGGTTCCTAAAATTGCTTCTAGATCTACCCAAAAACCCCCACCTTCTACTCAAACTGGGGAGGCATAAGAATGCCTAATCATGGTTGGGTCATTGAGAAATAAAGGAAGAGATCATCTTGCAGAACCCATACAATATTAAAAATATTGTTACTTCCAAATTTAAGGAGAAATTATGGGACAACAAAGAGCTCAAAGGAAAAAGAAAAATAAGATATTATACGGAGGTGATTAATCCCCATCTAAAATCCAAAATTGTCTTTCTATATTGACTAGTGTTAAAAAGAAAATGAACATTGCGAAGATAATAACAAATTCTCATCAACTTAAGAGTGAAATTGAACATCCTCCAATTCCCGAAATCTCATGGGATGAATGGGTTTAACCTATGGGATCCTAAGAGGGTTGAAGATGAAAAACATTTTTTCTTCAATTTTCCATTTCATACTCACACTCAATCTAATCTTCAAAATATTTGTCACACTACTAATCTTCTTGATCTTTTAAATAAAAAAAACTATGTTTATTTTGGAATTCTTCTCACACTTATTTTTTATTATAAAAATAAAATGTTAAAGAATACCTTCTTAAAGTTGGTAAACCATATAGGTATTAGTGGATGTTCTTCTTCATCATTAGGGTCATGATCATCATATATTACTCAACATCATTTATTTATTTATTTTCTTTCTTTCCTTCTACATATAGAGAAATTAGGAGATTTGTGATTAATGTAACTAGGCAACAGACACAAAGACACACCCTCAAAAAGCAAGGGATGTCAGGAGCATGATGTAGTTCTCTGTTAAGGGAATTTATATTTATAACTATATGTGACCATAAAAAATGCATCATAATTAGCTAATTAGTTTTAATTATTTCCTTAAATATATCCAATAATGTCTCCCTAACTATCTCCTATGATCTATCCATTATTTCATCCATGATTTTTACAACAATATTCATCTCTATATTTGCTAGATTTTCTCCACCTCAAGGTAGGACTCTATCAATCAATTTGTTGTTGATCACTATTAGTTTAGCATTGACCAATGCAAGTTATAATATTTAACTTTGAAAAAGGAATATTTATTTTTCAATATTATTGAAGAAATTATTTTTCAAGCATTTGATTCGACCATAAATTGAAGGTCTTATTGTAGCCTTTTTACAATAAAATGCCATGTGGATAATTGCCTCATATTTTTTGGCCATAATTTTTAAATGCAGTTGCAATATTTATGCCATGATTTTTAGATATTTTTGGAATAAATTTTCATTATTAAGCTTTATAGGAAAACCATCTAAAATTAAATTCTTTGAAAATAGTTCATACTCACATAAATGACATATTTACCATCAAGTATTTGTATAAAAGATAGATAGGACCAAGATGTAAATAAATATACTTACCAAGAGTAGCTTCCCACCCTTATTTATGTGCCTTTCAACACTTTAACAAGTAGGAGACTTAGTTGTGATTACTACCTACCAAAAAATTATGCATGTTCTTTTCCCTTCGTAGACAATTAATTTTTCCACTTCATATATTAATTTGCAAATTTTCTAAAAGCATAATTTCCACTTGAGTAGGAGTGATTACCCTACCCTAGACCACTTTCACTTACATAGACATTCTAGAATATGCATACACTATTAGAATATTCATAATATCATCCATTAAAAATTACAAATAGGTATTAGTTTTTTATGTCTCCTCTTTAACAAGCATTCTTCATTAAATTAGTCCTTACTCATTATTTGCCTTTGTTTTCATTTTTCTTCATCTTTAATAGTTATTTGGTCTTCTTCCTTCTTGATCTTCTATGCTATCATCTTGTACCTACATAAATATTAGTTGAAGTACATATGAAAGAATCACCATCTACTAGAATAAATGGGTTGTCAGTCGTTATATCCACTAGTTCTCTAGAAAACTTATTCTCATACATGCTTCATCAACCATTCTTCCATCAAAATTTGCATACATATCCCTCTTACTCTATATCACCACTCTCATTTTCATCATCCTCAATCTCCTGGGTTCCTGACCCAATTGTAACCTTGATGTCGATGCTCCTACATTATACTCCCTAGGAAAAAAAATCTTCATAGGCACACATCCATGGGTCCTCTATCTCTTGCAAAAATTTTCCTCATAGTTATCTCTTCTTTTTCGTATCCTCAATCATCATTTTATTCCTACACAAGACCCTTTTTCTTTACTTGAAATCTACTTGATTGCCTCCTCACTAAGATCGATGACTCTGTTAGGTGTAGACTACATGAAATCGATGGTTATACCCACATATAGTTCCTCTCTTAATGATCTGAGATCCTCTTTTATTTTATGCTTACCACAATAGCACATGATGAAAAATCTTTTACATTAGTGGTTTTTTACCTCGAACATTATCAACTCGGGTACACAAGTTCAAAAGTTTTCAATCTCTAACCAATATCATTATAAAATGACATTATCCAAGAACTATTTCTTAGTGATGTATTCCGTCGAGGATTTATTGTATATACCTCTCAACCCACACACAAAATACTTTTATTTATAACTCACTTCGTTTTCTTCTTCACTGTTAACCATGCTTCTATTTCTTTTTTTTTCCATCTTTTGTCACTTCATCCTTTTGCTTTCCTACATCATTATCCACTTTTCTTTCCTATTTTTTCATATGTGATTTGTAAATTTTTGTGGACATTCCACTTGACAACTCATCACAACAAATCTCACAAATTGTACTTAAAAATCTGAAATCTACACCACAAGGGTTTATTTCTCTTTACATTTTTAGATATGTAAATTATTGATTATTCTGTATGCATGCTAATTGTAATTACGAAAAGAAAAGAGAACAATGAAATAAAAACTCATAAACTGCGACTAACATAAAATATATTTTGGGAAACTCTTTCGGGAGAAAACCTAGTTGGAAGGTGAGATCGCTCTGCTCTCTTTATTTGAATAGAAAATGGTTGCAAGTACAAAGAAGGCATGTGGCCCGTGGGCTACCACAACACAAAAATAATATATGTGTGCTCTCTCCCTATCCCTATTAGTTATTCTATTTGTCTATGCAACAAAATGCACTCAAAAAGAATGGAACCCCTTTTCCTCCTAGTGGCCTATTTATAACATAACCTAATAGCCAAGTAGTAGTTAGGTTTCACTCTAAATCTTAACCAGAGTTACAATATGGACTATTATAGAGTCTTATTCATCATTATCACCTCCCTAGCATATTTTATATGAATAAATGGGGATGATGTGGAATCCCCTCGAATTATGTTGGTCAAAACAAGAAGGTCAACTTCCGAGTGGCATAAATTTTCCATATGGACTCCAACCAAGATGATTCTTGCATTGTTGAAAAGGTATTTGTGTGTAGAATAGGAGAAAGGAATGTAGCACAAAAGTGTCAAATTTTTACCCCCTAAAAAACACTCTTTGATGCCTCAAAATGCTCCGAGAATATTTTAGGCCCTATTTTACCAAATTGGGTCTCGCAGATAAAAATGGTCCTATCAGATGATTCCTCCACATTTTCCATGCTAAAATAATTGACGTGGATGAAAAACAATATTACTATCAAATATGAATCACTCCCCATTTTTTGATACTTTTAGTCCTAAAATGCTTCTAGTGAATGAGGTGAGGAAATTTATCCTCCACCATCTCTCAGGTGTGCCATTTAGCTTTGGCTAGAAGTTCTCCTTTCAACGCAATCTGTTAAATTTCATTTTGTCCCTATCTTGTAGTTCTAAGCCTTTTTTGCAAAACTATATCTTCTGTCATCTATAACTTACTTGAGACCTGCAAGTACTATAGTGGCTAGTGATATATATGGATTATTGTATCCTTAACCATTAGATAATGCTTCCACTTCTTCACAGATTGCACCATTTCATAAACCTCCTTATCAAAAGTTGGGTAGTTAACAACTTCCCCATGAACTAATTTAGAATGGTAGCATACAAGCCTTCCCCCCCACATCAAGATCGCTCCCATAACATACTCACCGGGATCTATCTCCACTTGAAAGGGCTTATCCAAGTTTGGTAGTGCAAGAACTAGTGCTTGACTAATCTTCTTCTTTAATTCATCAAATTTTGTTTGTTTACCCTTTCATCGCTAGAAACTCTTGCCATTTATTAGTATGGCATGGAGTGATGTTGTTACTACTAAAAATCAATCTATGAATTTCCTCAAGTATTGTGTCACCCCAACAAAACTCCTAACCTCAGAAACATTAGTAGGCATGAACCACTTCATGATGGCCTCCATCTTGGCGGGATCTATTTTTGTCTCTCCTCCACCCATCACATACCATATATACACCAGGTACTACTGTGAAAACTCACACTTCTTGATATTTTCTAGAAATTGGTGCTTGTTTAATGTCTCCAACACCTACGTCAAAGGTGAGATGTGATCCTCCTAGATAGCACTAGATACCAGTATATAATCCAAATATAAAATAACAAATGAATCTATAAAATTGTGCATCATATCATTCATTACCCTCATAAACATAGTTGGTACATTGCATAGGCCAAATGGCTTGACTACCCACTCATACAAACCTTGCCTGGTTTTGAAGGCGTTATTCCAATTATATTATTCTCTGACTCGAAATTATTGATATCTAGACTTTAAGTCCACCTTGGTGAAATATTTCACTTACTACAACTAATTCAACAAGTCATCAATCTTGGTTAGGGGGTACCTATTCTTGAGTGTGATTTTCTTCAATGCAATGTAATTAATACACATCCACCAAGTCCCATTCTTTTTGGAACTGTGATGATGGTTGACCCACATGGTGGTGTATTTAGTCGAATGACACCCCATTCTAGTAGTGTTTTCAATTGTTTCTTCACCTCACTTGCTTCTATAACAAACTAACTGTACAACCCAATGTTTAGCGAGGGAACCATTGAAATATTTGGATCTTATGCTCTGCTTCCCTCTTGGGTGGTAGCCCTTTAGGCTCCTACAACACATCCTTGTAAGCCTATAGAAACTCTGCTAGTTATTTTTTATGTTTCTTGGTACACCCCTCTAAGGATTCCTTTGCACTTGCTAACTCTTCTACAAGATGATTCTCTCTTAAAAGCAATAAAACAAACTTCTTGCCAAAAATGATCATTTTCTTGACTTGGTTGGCATTTGCTAGTGAAAATTTTAACTTTCCTTTGTGCACATTTATGGTGAACGATTTTCCATCATTGGTGAGCTAGTATTGTTGGTTGTGCACATGAATATTGCATATTACATGTACATGTAGGGACTTCCAAACACCACTCCACATACATAAAAGGGATCTACATCTAATTCTACCTCGTTAATAAAATAAACAGAGATAACTAATAAAGTTTTGCATTGTTTTGTTACCTTTAACTATGCTTCCTTATTTACTAATCCTAATGCTTGGATGACCACAAACTTCCAATGAAAATTTATATACTAGCTTTACTAAAATGAGATTTGCATGTGATCTTGAGTCAAAGAGCATAATATGTATCTTCCTTAATTGTATCTTTATGTGGAAGAGTTCGGTCATTTCTTTCTCTTACTATTGCTAAAGGCTATTGAGTTTTCTATAATTTCAAAAATGAGTCCTCTAGATACATTAGAACCATAAGTTAATACACTTACATTCTAAAAGCATAGATGGATCATCTCAATGCACTAGAACACCAAATTAATAATCTTACATGCTAGGAAATAAGCTCTTTAGGTGAACAATATGATGAATTATCTTCCAAACATCATGGCCAACCCCACCATAATTGTCAAAAATGGAGTCGTCAACAACAACATTCAATTTCCAACGGTTTAAAGCATGCTTTCAACATAAAAACCAACATTATTCCCAATACTTTCTTGAGTTTTGCTAATTTTATTTTTTCTACTTTGATTTTGTTTAACTCTAATATGTATACATTCTCTCAAATAACATCTTTAAACCAAACACTATTAATATTTTGTATCTTACTATGTAAAATTTATATTCAAGTATTTTTTGCTACAAACTATAGAATTTCAAAAATTTATGGATGGTGGATATCCTTTGGCTATATGTATGTATATATTATATAAGAATATAACTTAATTATGATTTAAATTTGAATATAATAAATAAATATTTATTTTATATTTTAATTATTATTATATTTTATATATTTTATATTTCATTTTTTGATATATTACAATATGTAGATTTTCCTATTAATCAATTGTGTGTATCTTCGTATTTATATATTTTCCTTTTGTCATAATGTTTTTAGCCGCTTTAGAGGCAAGATCCTTCTATTGCGATAATTGCAGATGATTCTCCCTTTTTGGTAGTGATACTACATCTCTGCCAACAAAGGAGTTGATATATCCAAAACTGGTGACTCTAACTTTGGTATGCAAATTTTAATTGGAAGTGATTTCGAAAGCATTCTTCCTTAACCTTGTGTCTCTCAAGGTGTTATATTTAGGTGACATGGGGCTACAATTATTGCCAAGACCATTGTGGAAAATAAAACAATTTGAATTTTAGTCCTTGTATTTTCTCGTTGCTAAGGAAAACAGGTAAGGGCTAACCACCAAGGGTGCAATTTGTGGAGAGCAGTTGTTGAGGGAGGAAAGGTCGAACAACGAAGCCTAGCCTACTCGGACTCTTATTCTTGCATCTTGGCCCAAATTGATTGTGCCCTCATCCTCTATTGTTCTTTTCATCGTCGTCATGTGGACGCTCTATATTGGTTGGGGTTCAGGACTTCGTTGTAGTTCTGCTTGGTGTGTCTTCTGCTACTCGGGGTCACCACTTCCCTGTTTCCAATTACTATCGATGTAGATGGGATGGTTGTGTGGTGAACCTTGTCTACTTAACTCTCTTACTCATGCCTCTTGGCCTGTTTTTCTCAACTATGCCCCTTCCTTTGCAATAGTCGTCTATATCGCCATGTGGAAGCTTTGTCCACGTCAGGGTTCAGGACTTCACTACAGTTTTGCTTATTATGTCTTTACTTCTCATGACCATTACCACCCTATTTCGGGTTTTCTTCGTTGTAGATTTCTTTGGTGAAAGTTTTTCGATATGACTATTGGGTCGTGGCCATGGGATTTGTCGGGTCTTGTCACCTGTTCTTCGTTATCGCATCCCTATGTTGGGTATTGATCCTACGAGATATTTTATGGGTGTATTATCCCTAGTTCTACCTCTAGTGTTGGTTGTTGGTGTTTGAAACATTTTTTATTTGTGGGTCGGCCAACTTTTCACTTCATTTATAGCTCGCACTTGGAATTTTTGCAAGCCTACATTTCTTGGGGTTTTATTTGGTCGGGAGTGCGTGCCCAAATTTTTTTAATCTCTTTGTGATGTGCTATGGTGCTCGTTGACCCTAGGGTTTTATACAATGAATCCTCTTCTTCATATCTTGTCGGTTGGAGCATCTTCTGGTGGTGCTAGAATGATGTGTGGATGGTCGTTGTTGGGGTATATATTTTGCTCCTTTTGGGGTTTCTTTGAGGGATTTGTGAACCCTATATCTTGTTACCAATCATATGTAACTCGGATTACACTAGAACATATGTTATATGCATGCTTATGTAAACATCTTTTTTATTAATAGAAAGTTGTTACTTTTTTCTTTCCTTAAGAAAAACAAAACAAAAAACAAAAACAATTCTTCTCTTGTTCTTTAGCTTGGCAATTACATTCTCGTAGAGCCTTATAGCAGCAGCTCTTAACTCAAGAGGAACCTTTAGCTCTTCTAACCTCTTCCAAAGTGATTCTAGGACCGTTATCAAAGCCTTTCTAAAGTCTACAAAGAAGCAAAATAAATTGGATTTATCATTACGACATTCCTCCACAATGATCCTTAGCGTAACAAGGTGGTTTGTTGTTGAGTGATGCCTTCTGAAACCTTCTTGGCCTTTAGCCCGCTTACCTTCACTTTCAAGCCATATGCACAACTTTTTTTCTAGAATACTACCATATAATTTGGCTAAGAGAGGGCTGATCATAATTGTTCGACAATTAGAAGGGTTATTTGTATCTCCACTTTTAAAAATAGGGATAACGAGGCTCTCAGTCCAAGGTTTAGGGAACCCTTGCTTAACAGCTTGATTGAAAAGCTTGTGTATGTGGGGGATGAGGACAGGGCCTCCAATTTTTAAGATTTATGCCTGGTAACCTTCAATGTCCTTAGCTTTCCCATTCGCGAGGCGATTAACCCCAAACTTAATGTCTTCTAAAGAGAAGACTTCTTTCATTGAGAGCAAGGTATCCAAATTATCCGTGACATTAAGAGATTCATAAAGCTTTTTAAGATAAAAACCAGATATAGGATAATGTTTATTCCTTAGATGCTTTTTGTGATTTAAGCTTGGATGATACCATATTGCGTTTTCAAAATCCCCAGCTGAACCTCAGTGGCAGTATCATAGATACTGGCATATATATAGATATATCAATCAACAACCACTCTTGAAGGCCTCCACTGCACTCACTTACCAGGTTGCAGCAACAGTAAAGTATGTACAACATTTAATTTGTATAATGCAACATATTATAGAATAGCGCGGACCCCGCATTTGCTTTACTGTTTATAACTTGAGCACCATAGCAAGCACACACTCAGCGTATGGGCACTTTGGGAGAACAAGCACACACTCAGCGTATGGGCACTTTGGGAGAACAAGCACTAACTGGTCAGCCATTTTTAGCAGGCTTCGATGATCGTTGAAGAGGTGATGTTTTGCAAGACGACTCATTGCCAAATCCAGCAGAAGTTTGTTTGTCGTGGAGCGTCCTTCCATCTCACAGTTGGCTCTCGTAAAAGTATTGAGGAATCAACACCGCCAATAGATAGTGCGATTTTTTGAAAAACACGAAAGGCATTACTTCTTTTACAACAAATCCACATGGTATCACTGATGTTATTGGAATTCTTAAAAAAAAATGGTATCACTCATATTACGGGAATTAAAAATATAATAATGATGACCTCCATTTCGCATTAAATGAAACTATAATATAATGACGCTAGGGCAATATATATATATATATATGACATACATACTGAAAATATATTAGCATAATCATATTTATTAATATAGTTGATATATATCTATAGGCTCATATCAAGCATATATACAACCATTTTTCCTAGTGTAGTTGATAAATCGCCTATATCAATTAATATTAAAAAATATTATGTATATTTTTTAAAACTAACTATTTTAATTATTATAACTATAATCAATAATAACAACCATCATTCTTATATATTTATATAAGAATTATTATATTATATATAATATTAAATTAAAATAATACACAATAAATCATAATAATAATTATAAAAAATATTAATATATTATTATATATTATATAATAATGTATATAGTATTAATATATTATAAAAAAGTTAATAACTATATTTTATTATTATTATAATATTATATTCATAAATTTATTATTAATAATAACAATAATTGTTTTAAATGTGGTTGATCTACATATAAAGCTTTATTTCATTTATGACCCAAATTATTGGTAATAATAATAATAATAAATACTAATTATATATTATTTTACAAAATGTAATAAATAATCCTTTATTTAATTTAAAAAAATAAATATATTTTTGAAAAAATATCAATTTTTTATTTTAATTTTAATAATCATAATAATAATAATATATAATTATTATTATTATTATTAATTAATTCTTTGTCACAATGTGACGGTGGACTATGGTTGACCACGGTTGTCATGGTTGATTTTCATATTGAGACAATATTTGTCACAAAGCGCCATTTGATCATGGTTGACCATGGTTGACTATGATTCACCATGTTTGAGTCAAAGGAATAACAAACCATTGGGATTTATACTAAAATCCCAAGATTGACCATTGTTGAACATGTTTGATTCTATAACACATTGTTGACCGTGATCAACCATGGTCGACCATGGTTAACAAAGATTGTCCATGCTTTTTGTATGAGACATTTTTTGTCACATTGCAACATCAAACCATGGTTGACCATGGTTGACCATGATTGATATTATAAACCCAAGGGGTTGATATTATCAATCGAAGGGAAATATAAACCCAACATATTAATATTAAAACCCCATGATTGACCATAGTTGACAATGGTTGACCGTGATTGATATTATAAACCTAAGGGGATAATAAACTCAACTCATTGATATTATAAACCTAAGGGGATAATAAACTCAACTCATTGATATTATAAACCCAAAGGAATAATAAACCCAAGGGATTAATACTAAAACCCCAAGGGATTATGAACCTATGGGAATAATATTAAACTCAAGGGACTAATATTATAAACCCAAAGTATAAAACCCTAAGATAAATATTAAAAATACTAAAATAAACATGGTTGAGCATTGTTTATTTTCATGTTGAGACAATCCTTGTCACAACACGACATTGGACAATAGTTGACCATGGTTCATTATGGTTAATGATTGTTGAATATAATTAAACCCTAGGACTATGAATTCTTAGGTCAATAAACGTAAGGGATTTGTATTATAAACCCAAGGGAATAATAAACCTAAGGGATAACAATTATAAACCCAAGGTATATAAACCCTAACATCAATATTATAAACCGTAAAATAAACATGGTTGACCATGATTGACTATGTTGATTTCCATATAGAGACAATCATTGTCACAAATATGCAACATTGGCCCATGGTCAACCATGGTTAACCATGGTTGATTTTCATATCGAGACAATCATTGTTGAACACAACGTTAGACCATGGTTGACCATACTTGATTTCCATATCCAACCTTGTTTGACCATGGTTGAACATGGTTGGTTATTATTAACCATGGTTGATAATGATTAATATTATAAACCCAATGGATTGATATTATAATCCCAAGGGATTAATACTAAAATCCCAAAGGATTATGAACCCAAGGGAATAATATTGAACCAAAGGGACTAATATTATAAATCCAACATATATAAACCCTAACATAAATATTATAAAAACTAAAATAAACATGATTGACCATCGTTTATTTTCATATTGAGACATTCCTTATCACAATTCCATGTTTGGTTGACATCATAATCAACCATGGTTGACTAGGGAATAATAAACCTGAGCATTTGATATTATAAAATAGAAGGAACAATAAACCCAAGGGATTAATACTAAAACCCCAAGGGATTTTGAACCGAAGGGAATAATATTAAACCAAAGGGTCTAATATTACAAACCCAAGGTATAAAAACCCTGAGATAAATACTAAAAACACTAAGATGAACATGGATGAGCATAATTTCTTTTCATATTGAGAAAATCCTTGTCAGAATGCGACATTGAAGCATGGTTGACCATTGTTGAATAATATTAAATCCTAGGAATATAAATGCTTACATCAATAAACCCAATGGATTGACATTATAAACCCAAGGGAATAATAAACCTAAGGTATAAAAATTATAAACCCAAGGTATATAAACCCTAACATGAATATTATAAACACTAAAATAAACAATGTTGACCATGGTTGACCATGATTGGTTTAAATATAGAGACAATGCTTATCACAATGCAACATCAGGCCACAGTTAACCATGGTTGACCATGATTGATTTTCATATCGAGACAATCTTTGTGAGAAAAAACATTGGACCATGGTTGATTTCCATATCAATGTGGTTTGACCATGGTTGATTTCCATATCGATATGGTTTGACCATTGTTGAACATGGTTGCCTATGATTGACCATGGTTTACCATGATTAATCTTATAGACCTAATGGATTGATATTAGAAACCCAAGGGATTAATAATAAAACCCCAAGGGATAATGAACCCAAGGGAATAATATTAAACCAAATGGACTAATATTATAGACCCAACGTATATAAACCCTAAAAAAAATATTATAAACACTAAAGAAACCATGATTTACCATGGTTTATTTTCATATTGAGATAATCCTTGTCACAATGCCATGTTGGACCATGGTTGACCATCGTTAATTTTGATATTGATACAATCTTTGTCACAATGCAATGTTGGACCATGGTTGATCATGGTTTATTTTATTGCTAAGACAATCCTTGTCACAATGCGACATTCAACCATGGTTGACCATAGTTGGCTATGAATTGTAATGGTTGACCACGATTGATATTATAAACCAAAGGGAATAATAAGCCCAAGGTATTGATATTATAAACCTAAAGGGATAATAAACCCAAGGGATTATGAAACCAGGGCAGTAAAATTAAACCCAAGGGACTAATATTATAAACCCAATGTATATAAACCCTCAAAAAAATAATATAAACACTAAAATATACATGATTGACCATCATTGATTTTCATATTTAGACAATCCTTATCAAAATTCCATGTTGGACCATGGTTGAAATCATAATAAACCATGGCTGGCCGGGGAATAATAAACCCAAGCAATTGATATTATAAACCCAAAGGAACAATAAACCCAAGGGATTAATATTAAAACCCCAAGGGATTATGAACTTAAGGGAATAATATTAACCCTAAGGGACTAATATTATAAACCCAAGCTATATAAACCCTAAGTGGAGATAATTTTTTTCATAATGTGAGATCCGACCATGATTGACCACATTTGACCATCATTGGTTATGGATGACCATGGTTGACCGTCATTGATGCTATAAACCCAAGTTAATAATAAACCGAAGGGATTGTTATTATGAACCTAATGGAAACATAAACCCAATGGATTAGTACTAAAACCAAGGGATTATGAACCCAAGGGACTAATATTATAAACCCAACATTGGTAAACCGAAATAAAATATTATAGACACTAAAATAAATATGATTTATTTTCATGGTGAGACAATCCTTGTCACAATGCGACATTCAACGATGGTTGACCATGGTTGGCTATGATTAACAACGGTTGGCCATGATTGATATTATAAGCCTAAGGGAATAATAAATCCAAGGGAGTAATACTAAAACCCTAAGGGATAATGAACCCAAGGGAATACTATCAAATTCAATGGACTAATATTATAAAGCCAACGTATATAAACCCTAAGATAAATAGTATAAACATTATAATAAACATGATTGATCATCGTTGATTTTCATATTGAGCTAATCCTTATCACCATTCCATTTTGGACCATGGTTGACCATGGTTCCCATCATAATAAACCATGGTTGACTGGGAATAATAAACCCAAGTGATTGATACTATAAACCCAAAGGAACAATAAACCCAAGGGATTAATACTAAAACCCCAAGGGATTATGAACATAAGGGAATTATATTAAACCCAAGGGACTAATATTATAAGCTCAAGGTATATGAACCCTAAGTACTGACAATTTGTTTCATAATGTGAGATCAGACGATGATTGACCAAAGTTGACCATGGTTAGTTATGGTTGACCATAATTGATATTATAAACCTAAGGAATTGCTATAATGAACCCAAGGGAAACATAAACCCAATGGATTAATACTAAAATCCCAAGGTATTATGAACCCAAGGGAATAATATTAAACCCAAGTGACTAATATTATAAACCCAACATTGGTAAACCCAACTATAATCCCAAGCGATTAATACTAAAACCCCATGACTCACCATATTTGACAATGGTTGACCTTGATTGATATTGTAAACCTAAGGAATAATAAACTCAACGGATTGGGTTTATAATATCAATATTAAATATAAACCTAAGGGGATAATATTAAACCCAAGGGACTAATATAATAAACCCAAGGTATGAAAACCCTAAGATAAATATTAAAAATACTAAAATAAACATGGTTGAGCATGGTTATTTTTGATATTAAGATAATCCTTGTCACTATGTGACATTGGACCATGGTTGATCATGGTTTATTATGGTTAACCATTGTTGAATATGACTGAACCCTAGGAATATGAACCCTTAGTTCAGTAAACCCAAGGGAATGATAAACCTAAGGGATAACAATTATAAACCCAAGGTATATAACCCCTAAAATCAATATTATAAACCCTAAAATAAACATGGTTGACCATGGTTGACTATGTTGATTTCCATATAGAGACAATCCTTGTCACAAATATGCAACATTAGCCCTTGGTCAACCATGGTTGACGATGATTGGTTTTGAGATTGAGACGATCATTGTCGAACACAACGTTAGATCATGGTTGACCATGCTTGATTTCCATATTCAACCTTTTTTTTTACCATGGTTGATAATGATTGATATTATAAACAAAATGAATTTATATTACAAACCCAAGGGATTAATACAAAATCCCAAGTGATTATGAACCAAAGGGAATAATATTAAATTTGAGGGACTAATATTATAAACACAACGTATATAAACCCTAAGATAAATATTATAAAAACTAAAACAAACATGATTGGCCATGGTTGACATCATAATCAACAATTGTTGACAAGGGAATAATAATGTCAAGAAATTGATATTATAAGTGAGAAGGAACAATAAACCCAAGGGATTTATACTAAAACAACAAGGGATTATGAACCTAAGGTTATAATATTAATCCCAAGGGTCTAATATTGTAAACCTAAGGTATACAAAACCTAAGATAAATATTAAAAATAATAAAATCCTTGTCACAATGCAACATTGGACCATAGTTGACCATTCTTAAACATGGTTGACCATTGTTGAATAATATTAAAACCCTCGGAATATAAACGCTTACATGAATAAACCCAATCGATTGGTATTATAAACCCAAGGGAATAACAAACATAAGGTATAAAAATTATAAACCCATGGTGTATAAAACCTAATATGAATATTATAAACCCTAAAATAAACATGTTTGACGATGGTTTATTTAAATATAGAGACAATCCTTATCACAATTCCATGTTGGACCATGGTTGACCATGGTTGACATCATAATAAAACATGGTTGATCAGGGAATAATAAACCCAAGTGATTGATATTATAAGCGAGAAGGAACAAATAACCCAATGGATTAATACTAAAGCCACAAGGGATTATGAACCTAAGGGAATAATATTAAACCCGAGGGACAAATATTATAAACCCAAGGTATAAAAACCCTAATATAAACATTAAAAATACTAAAATAAACATTGTTGAGCATAGTTGATTTTCATATTGAGACAATCCTTGTCACAATGCGACATTAGACCATGGTTGACCATAGTTGACTATGGTTGAACATGGTTGACCATTGTTGAATAATATTCAACCCTAGGAATATGAACACTTACATCAATAAACCTAAGGGATTGATATTATAAACCCAAGGGAATAATAAACCAAAGGTATACAAATTATAAACCCAATGTATATAAACCGTAACATGAATATTATAAACCCTAAAATAAACATGGTTGACCATGGTTGATTTCCATATAGAGACAATTCTTGTCACAATTCAACATTGAACCGTGGTTAACAATGGTTGACCATGATCTATTTTGATATGGAGACAATCTTTGACATTAATTAAATTATTATTTATCACATTTATAATGGATTAATCACTATATATTAAATCACATAAATTACAAAGTAACATATAAAATCATTATAAATTAAAACAATGTTTTGCATTAAATCATTATATTATATTAAATTACAAATTATCATATAAAAGTAATGTACACTGAACTTCACAATATTGTATTGATTACAAATTATTATGTAAAAGTAATGTATGTTAAACTACACATTATTGTGTTAATGAAGGTGTTAAAGACTAAAAATGGATTCTATTAAAATGATTTGGAACTATTATAGGTTAAAAGAATGTTTTGGATTAAAATCAATGTCCATTAAAACATTGTAGTTGTTTATAAAATCAATGTATATTAAATTAAAAATTATTATTATCAAATCAATGTATATCAAATTCCACACAATTTTTTTATAAGTAAAAAACTATAAAACCACTTTAATAAAAAAAATTAGCAGCTTAAATTAAATTTTGAAATTGCAATATATTAGATTACAAATTTTGAAATAATAAAATTAAACCTATGTTTTGTATTAAAATCAATGTCCAAAACCTAGTGTTATGTTAAGTATAAATAGTGGGGCAAAAAAAATGTATCTCCTCCATATTTATTTGTATTCCATTTCTTATGTTTATATGGTTTTCTTTACAATATTTCCCTTGATTTTTTTATCCTAGATTGATTTGAAAGATAGAAAATCAAATATGTCAATTGTACCAAATCTCAACTTCAAACCTACAATATATGAAATATTAAACATTAATATATTAATGCATTGTATTATTAAAGTAACTATCAAATAATTAATATGCTATTTAATTTTTATTTATAATAAGAGCTGCTCTTTTTTTTTTGTTCGGATTAATCACCTTGTAGAGATTTGATCGACTTTTCGAACCAACTAATGTGGTTGATCCTCAGGACAAATGGTGTGAAACATCCAAAAAATGTGATTTGTCGTGAGGATGAACCACATTAGTTGGCTTGAAACGTAGACCAAATATCTACAATGTGATTAATCCCAAAGACAACCTTATTATCAATATGGATCACAAAAGTCTACGATCTAACATTAATTTTTATTATTAAAAACATTAATGAAATTATTATTTATAACATTTATTATAGATGAATCACTATATATTAAATCACATAAATTACAAAGTAACATATAAAATTGTTATATATTAAAACAATGTTTTGCATTAAATCATTTTATATTATATTACATTACAAATTATCATATAAAGGTAATGTACATTGAACTACACAATACACAATATTGTATTGATTACAAATTATTTTATGTAAAAGTAATGTATGTTAAACTACACATTATTGTATTGATGAGGGTGTTAAAGACTAAAAAGGGATTCTATTAAAATGATCTGGAACCATTATAGGTTAAAGCAATGTTTTGTATTAAAATTAATGTCCATTAAAACATTGTATTTGTTTATAAAATGAATGTATATTAAATTAAAAATTATTATTATTAAATCAATGTATATCAAATTCCACATTATTGTTTTATAACTAAAAAACCATGAAACCACTTTAATAAAAAAAATAGCACCTTAAATTAAATTTTGAAATTGCAATATAGTATTAGATTACCAATTTTGAAATAATAAAATTAAACCTATGTTTTGTATTAAAATCAATGTCCAAAACCCTAGGGTTATAATAAGTATAAATAGTGGGGCTAAAAAAAAAATGTATCTCCTCCATATTTATTTCTATTCCATTTCATATATTTATATGATTTTCTTTACAATATTTCTCTTAAGATTCTTTTTTATCCTCGATTGATTTGAAAGATAGAAAATAGAATATGTCAATTGTACCAAATCTCAACTTCAAACCTACAATATA
>APFE031315598.1:4264-39838 GCA_000404065.3 Pinus taeda | reverse complement strand
AAGAAAAGAAATATTATTTTTATAATATATATCAATGAGTTTCTTGCTCATTTAAATAGGTCTAGCACATGTCAAGTGCTATAGGTGAGTCAAATAGTCAAAAGGAAATGTTGAAGGCCTTAAATGCATGCTACACCATGTATGAATATGTATGAGAGTCAAGAGAATACCTCCAAGCAAAGTCAAAGTCTCCTCCAAGCATGTGACACCACCAAAGAAGCAATTCAAGCTAAATATGTCAATTCAGCCTGTAGGCTTCTAGTTGACCTTCAAGTCAGCCTAAAGGAGGGACAATCCTCTATATATAGAGGTTGTCCACTCCCTCATAACATCAAGAAAGTTCCCTATGAAATAAGCGGAGAAAAGGAACGTGTAAAGGGTGAAAAAGTGATAAGAAAGGGAGCCTCTAGTGCAACGTACAAGATGAAGTCTAGGCCAAAGTTAAGAGAACTTTTTTCTACGGTAGAAAACAATCACATGTGCAAGAAACAAAAGTATCCTTATAGTCATTACAACAACAAGATAAAATTCATAAATATCACATTGTTTGGGCTAGTAACCTAGGCTTATAAGGCCTCTTAGTGAAAGAAAAGAAGAGAGTCTCTCAAGCAAAGAAGAAAGGACCAAAGCATAGGAGAAATCTCTCACATGTTCAAGAAATTAGGGTTGTAGTGTAGCCATATAAAGTCTCCCACTACACCTCAAGAAGAAGCTAATTTGGATCAATGGAAGGAAGGTGTCATCATTGATGAAGTATCTCACCAAGGAGCTTACATAAAAAAGGTCCATCACTTGTAGCAGAAAGAAGGAGGACGAAGTGCCAGGGAATGAAGTGTCAGAAGAAGGAGGACAAAGTGTCGCGAAACAAAGTGCAGGAAGAAGGAAGGATTTGAATTGTGCTTGGAGGAAATTCTAGTCAAGGGTCTAGGGTTTGGCATTGATCAAGGAAGAAGATTCAATAAGAGAAAAATTATTGAAGGGTTTTCCCCTCAAGAGAAGAGAGGTTTTGGCCTTGGAAAAGAGCCAACATGTTGCGTTCTTGTTTTATGTTTTGATAACAGTTTGATGAAGCACACACACAATCATTAACAAGAAAATAAGAAGATTAAGCTAAAAATAAAACTAAAAAGACTTCACAAATTGTTATATAGTCCTGAAGAATCAATATACACCTAATTGCCCTAGATTATTCAACATGGTATCATAGGTCAGGTGACACATCAAAGAAATGGCATCTCAAGAACACTCATAAGGTGACTCATCAAGGAAGGATATCTACAAATTTGAAGCATCAATCCAAGAAGTCTCAATCACTTCAAGGACAAGAAGGTATATCATATATCATTCATGAAAGGAACACTTAATAGCAAGAATAAGAGCCTTACATAAAATAACCTTCAAAGAATAGAAGATTAAGAATATACCTACACCTCAAGTCAAGCCATCAACCAAGTCTACTTGAAGAAAACCCACCTAGGAGAAAGAAACGTGAAGAACATCAAGATCTAAGGAAGGAATGCCATCAATTCTTCAAGGAGAAAGCAAGTCCACTACATCTCAAAATCTATCAAGTAAGTATATATCCCCTTCTGAATATACATTAATGTCTTTTTTCAAGGAAAGAAACAAATTGGTAGGTACCAATAACTTTCTTGCATGGAAGACGAGGATTGATTTACTTCTCAATGATAATGAACTCCTAGAACATGTCAAAGGGAATATCATTATCCTTGCTAAGGAACAATCTCAATCCTTAGCCAAGTATAATCAGCATGATACAATAACTTAAAGGATTCTAATAGAATCTATCAAGGACTCTCTCATTCCTTATGTCTCCAAATTGAAACATCAAAAGAAATCTGTGATAAACTAGTGGAGCTATTCTCGGTAACTACAACTGGAGATGTGATATCTCTAAGAAATGAATTGTACAAGATGAAGTTATCAAAGGCAGAAATAACACTCTAATTCATGAATATCTCTGAGATGAGAGATCAACTTCAAGAGCTAGGGGAAGTCATGTTCAATAAATAAATGACAACTGTAGTACTCAATGCTCTACTTGAGGATTGGGCAAACTTCACATCTAGCATATATTCCAAGACGGAAGCTACCACAATAAGTGAAATGTGGTCTCTATGAAAAATAAAGGAAACCAAACTCAAAGCCAAGGAATATGTGATATCAAAGAAGAAACCATTTGCTACCATGGCTAAGAGAAAGGGAAAATTTGGCAAATTTGGTCCATGAAGAACAAAATCAAAGATATGTTCAAAATCAAATGCTATGTATACTAATAATATGGACACTACAAAAGGAATTTTTCTAAGCTTAGGAAGGAAAAAAACAAAAAAAAAAGGAGGGAAGAAGTTCACATGACTCAAGAGGTGAAAGAAGAAGAAAAGAAGCAAAAGAAAGGAGATCCTTCAGATATCTACTATGACTATGTCAAACTATTTACTTAAGGTCTTATTTCAAGGTTTTGAGTAGGATGGGAGCATGTAGGAATAAAACAAAATTTTTATGGATAGAAACATATTCTATAATCTAGAAGCATGAAGTACATAAAATCTAGATACTCATGTAGAAGTAGAATTTATAATGAGAACAAAATGCATGGTTGGAAATATCTTCTATAATATAGGATAATGGTAGATATACCTCAAGATATTCATGTAGAAGGAGCATGCCTAGTATAGGACCTCATCCACGATGAAATAAAATTGGTCATGACTAAAAATCTTAGAAGAAATCCATCATAAAAAAAATAAGCATTTGCAAGGCAAGGATCTTTAAGATCCTATGATGCAATATTCAAAATAAGGTTCATGAACCAAAGTAGATGTCTCATTGGGATCGAGAAAAGGATGATATGCAGGCAAGCTAATATGAATCAATAAGGGCCACACCAAGGACAACCAAATGAAGCTAAGATGATCAAAGGAGAATGAAGATGAGGTATGTATGCATCAAAGTTTACTCATGTTATCATTTGTATATTATTGAGTCATGGGAATTTTTCTATACCATGATCAAGTATTAAAGGATCACTTTCACCAAGGACATGCTCAAAGGCATGTACTACAATTCAATGAAGTTCAACACAAGTATATGCTCACATAAGGAGTATAATATTGGTGACTAAGAAGCAATATGAAATGTTAATTAGTCCAAGAAGCAAGAAATGAAGAAGAGCTCACATAAGGCGAATACGGTGGTTGACCTATCTTTCCAATAAGACGCAAATGAAGAAAGAGATCAAGCATGTGAAGAACACCATGATCACAAAGAATCACTATTTAACAAAGAACCATTGAAGATATCTCTTGAAAGAAGGCAGGAAAACTCTGACAAAGTAAGGAAGGACCCTTGACACCTGTAAAGGCCTTCGAGATATGAAAGATGCAGATAACTAATTCTACTCTACAACGATGTCATGATGAAGAAATATATCCAACAAAACTTAATGTTGAAGCAATATCAAGATGAAGTCATGAAGGGATACTAGGTTGAGGCATGTAAACAAGCAAGTACAATGAAGCATCAATGAGAAGAGTATTCTAAAGCATGGACAAATGACAAAGGACTAGCCTGATGACAAGAAAACCCGATGTATGACAAGAAAGCTACTTTCCATGAAGGAAGAAATGACCTAAAAAATCAAGAAGGAAAGTGATCAATGGATGGTGCCCTACCTAGAAGAAGTTCGAACAAAGACTTCATGACATCAAAGAAAGAAAGAAGATCAAGCAGCTGAAGGACTCACGAAAAAGAAGTTGTTAATGAATGAAATGGTCCCTAGTTAAGAGGGAGCTCTGACAAGTCCCTGATAAAGAGGGAGTTTTGGATCACCCCTGATTACAAAGGAGTGACAATTGTGTTTTTCCATTTCATGTATCATGCACTAGACCAGAACTAACATTCAAAAGTCTAGATGAAGGCCATGAATGGAAGTGTAGACAGAATATCGACATAACATTCTTGTCTTCGCTTGGAAGAAAGAATGGGAGGATTAGGTAATCATCTAGCATCCGATACTCTTTAAGGATGTGTAGGGTATCCGAGACAAGAGTAGGCAAGAGGACCGATATTCTTTGAGGGTTGTGAACCCATGATAAGAATAGTCCTAGATGGTCATACTCAAAGAACACTCGAGTGGGTATGTACCTTGAGAGACAATGATGAAGGTGTCTATCAATCATTGGTCTTGCCAACATTGTAGCTCATGGTCTCATGAGGAGATGGAGTTGTTCATCAAGGCCTTGCACTATGACAATGATTATTGATATGTTGATATAACATATGGATTATAAATCTAGTTTATTTTATGTGAATTCTCAAGATTGATAATAGCCAAGCACTATTATGAAACAAGTTCACAAAATAGAAGAACAGATAGATCAATGACTTCAAAATCATCCTCTTCGAGGGGGAAACCTCCTTTACATTTCAAAAATGAACAATTGTTGGATGATACAATTGACATGACCTCCTTTCTATACATAGGAGTCTAATGGGTCATAATATAATTAGAGCTGACATAACAATAATAACATAAGGGAACAACAATAGCAATAGGTGGCTTCTATGGGGCACAATAATAACAATATGGGGATAACATGGGCACAACAATAACAATAAGGGGCTACAATGACAATAATAATAAGGGAATACACTAGTATTATAGGGACCTAACATTCCCCTCTCCTTCAAAAAAAATGTTGTCCTAAATGCTTGAGTAGTTATGGATGCTTTTGTATAAAATTCTCATCCTCCCATGTGGAATCTTCAGTGGGTATGTTCTTCCACTTGATGAGATCCTTTGAAATTGATTGATTTCGTAGCTACCAAGTTCTTGTTTCAATGACTACTTCACATTCCAATATTAATTTTCCTTCCTCGTTAAGTTCTGGCAATATTTTTTTAACTGGGAGCTTGTCACCTATAACCTTCTTTAATCATGAAACATGGAAAACTAGGTGCACTTGGGAAAATGTAGAAAGTTCCAAATTTTATGCCATAGTACCAATCTTTTGCAACACCTTGTACGAACCATAATACTTTGGTGATGATTTATCATCCTTCTTAGATTTCTTTAGGGGAATTGTTTGTATGGTTGTAGTCGTCGAAATACCCAATCACCTACATCAACACTTCTTTTGCTGCAATGTTGATCTTCCTGTTGATTCTATTTTTCACCAAAGTCAAGTTATCCTTTAAGAGTTGGAGAACTTTTTTTTTCATATTCGATGTGACATTACACTACTTGAACCTTAGATTTTTCTCTTAAATATGATGTGATGGACAGTGGATGATATCCATAAAGTGCCATAAAAGGGGTAATTGTTTTTGCAGTATGGAAGGAAGTGTTATACCACCATTCAGCCAGAGGAAAACATTTGGCACATTTTGTATGTTTATCAGATACAAAGCAATGAAGATATCCTTCCAAAAATTTCTTCACTATCTCAGTTTTCCCATCAGATTGAGGATGATAAGATGAGCTATGAGTTAATTGAGTATTGAGACAAGAAAATAGTTTTGTCCAAAAACTTCTAGTGAAAATAAGATCTCTATCACTTACAATAATCTTTGGGTTTCCAAGTAGCTTCCGAATTGTTTCCATAAATGTAATAGCAATTGTACTTGCTCTAAATGGATGATATAATGCACAAAAGTGTGCATACTTGGTAAGTATATAAACTACCACCATGATGACACTCTACCCTTTAGACTTAGGTAAACTTGTGATAAAATCCATTGAAACCTCCTCCCAACATTGACTTGGAATGGATAAAGGTTTTAATAGACCCGGGGTCTTAATTGTCTCAACTTTAATTTGTTGGAAAACCAAACATTCCACCAAAAAATTTTGAATATCAGATTTAAGGCCATCCCAAAAAATTTCCTTCTTAATCCTATGATAAGTTTTTAAAAATCTTGAATGTCCTCCTAAGGGAAAGGTGTGCAATTCGATAAGAATATTTTGTTTGAGTTTGGAATTTTTACATAGGTATAAATGATATTTGTACCATAAGAAATAATTTTTCTAGATAAATGTATAAGATGTATTGGAATCTTGCTGCAAATTTTGAATGAGTTCCCACACTTCTTCATCATTCTTCCATTCATCCCTTGCTTTGTTTATCCAATCTGGTTGGATAATAGAAATGACACAAAGCAATGATTCCACATCCTCATCCTTTCTTGAGAGTGCATCTGCACCAACATTTTGCTTCCCTTTTTTGTAGATGATTTCAAAGTCATAACCCAACATCTTTGTGACCCGTTTTTTTTGCTCTTCTAAAGATATTCTTTGTTCTAAAAATTATTTAAGACTATCATGATCCGTTTTTACCTTGAAGTTCCTTCCCATTAGGTAAGGTTGCCATTTCTTAAGTGCATGTAGTATTTCCAAAATTTTCTTCTCATAAATAGCTTTGTATAAATACTTTCCTTTGATTGGACAAATTTCAACAGTAGTGGGTCTTTATTCTTTCATTAAAACATCACCATTACCATTTCCTGAGGCATCACATTCCAAATAAATATTTTTGTGAAGTCTAGCATAGCTAAGACCAGTGCTTGGCACATTTCCTCTTTGAGATGTTCAAATGATTTCATTGCTTCTGAAGTCCAAGAAAATGCATCTTTCTTCAGTAATGTTGTTAGATGTGTTGTTATTCTCCCATAATTCTTAACAGACTTGTGATAATACCCTGTCAACCCAAGAAATCCTCACAGATGATTTATGGATGTGGGGATTTTCCATTCCTTGATGGCTTTAATTTTTCTAGGGTCTAGCTTAACACCTTCATGAGATACAATATGACCCAAATATTCCATCTCTTGTACTCCAAAGAAACATTTGGAGGATTTTGCATATAACTGTTTCTCCTCCAATGGTTTGAGCACTCTATCAACATGTTGAACATGATCATTCCAAGACTTGTTGTAGGTTAATATATCATCAAAAAATACTAACACAAATTTTCTAAAGAAGGGTTTGGAAATGGAATTCATCAAACCTTGAAATGTAGAGGGTGCATTGGTAAGGCCAAAAGGTATGACCAAAAATTTGTAATGACCCTCATGAGTTCTAAATGTTGTTTTCAGAGTGTCTTCAGGATTCATTCTGATTTGATGATATCTTAAATTAAGGTCCAACTTGGTGAAGTAAATTTCTCCATTCAATTCATCCAATAATTCATTAATGATAGGAATGAGAAATTTATCTTTAATAGTGATCTTGTTGAACTCAATATATTCTAGACACATGCTCCATGATCCATCCTTCTTGTTCACCAATACTACTGGAGCAGAGAAATAAATTTGACTAGGTTGAATTATACCAGCCTCTAGCATTTCTGCAACCATACGTTCAATTTCAATATTTTGGGCATAGGGATATTTGTAAGGCATAAAGTTTGGAGGAACATTTCTTGGAATCAAATGAATAGCATGATCATGATCACGAATAGGTGGGAGGCCTTTGGGAGTCCCAAATACCTTGGAATGTTTGTCCAAGACTTTTTTAAGATCTGGAGAAATAGATGATTTCAGTGTGGGAACCTCTCGCAAACATAATTGTGCAATTATACCACATTGTTATTTATTTAGGATCTTTTTCATGTCATTTGAGCTTAAAATCCTTCCAGGCTTCCTTACGATACCCCTTAATTCAAATTCCTTTCCTTCTGAAAAATATTCAAGAAACTTTCTTGAAAATTAAGAGCTATCGTACCCAAAGATTGTAGGCATTGGACTCCTAGTACAACATCATAACCATCCATTGGAATGGAAATCATTAGACTATTCAACACATATTCTCCCATGGATAGCTTGATATTATGGCACTTTCCAGAGAAATTTATGATTCCTCCATTTACAACCATCACTTGACACTTTGGTGCTGGATATAGGGAGAAATTCAATTCCTTCGTTATCTTACAATGAATAAAATTATGCGTACTGCCCAAATCAATCAAAACTATTACCTTTCTATTATTTATATGTCCTTCAATATTGATAGTTTGAGGAGTGGTAATTCTGGTCAATGCATTACAAGATATGGTCATATTCATTTCTTCTTTCTCTAGGGTTTGTTCCTAGTGTGTATCCTCTTCTTTTGATGTTTCTTGTTCCTTTTCTTCTTCCTCTTCACAATCTATGTAAAAAAATTTCTTCTTAGCACACTTATGACCTTTAGTGTATTTTCTATCACAATTGTAACAAAGCCCTTTTTCTCTTTTTCCTTCCAATTTTTGTGGTGTCAACCTTGTCGGTTGTGGAAGGCTAAGGGCAACAAAAATTCCATATTTATAGTTGTGATTGATAGGCTTCCTTGTTGCCATAATTTTTCTTTCAATTTTTCTTGCCAACCTAAATTCCTTCTCCAACCATAATGCTTCTGTTACTTTTTGTGAGTGAAATTTTTTGCACTTGGTCTCGTAATTTTGAGATCTCATGTTGCAATTCTTCCTCTTATTCATGAGTCATGCTAGAGATTTCATGTTGTTTACTAGGTATTTCCATTTTATTTCTTTGGGGTGTCAATTAATGATAATTATGCTTCACTATGCCCTTTGAATTCCTTCAAACTAATTTTTCAAACCAAACTTTTGCAAAAATTTAAAAATATTACACACCTTTTTTCACTTTGTATGAACTCGATATTGAATCTTTTGTAGATCTATAATTTTGGATCTCCAAGGTTTGAAATTTCATCCTGACGCATCCCTCCAAGTCATCTTTCTAACCCCATAGATATGATCAAGATTAGATTCTCCAAGGAAGAGTTATTCCAAATCTCCCACGATGACCTAATTATAGAATAGTTCAGTAGAGAGAAATTGTACAAAGTCTCATGTGTACCTATTTCGACCTTCAGACTTGGAAATGATATACATAAAACTACATTTTGTCTTATTTTTGTACCTTTTATGAATTTTCAATCTGATGTGCAAAGAGAAATTTATGGCAATTTTCCTCACATCACTTATTTTAGATTTGATTCAGGAGCTTGCAAAAACCCTAACTTTCTTGGATCATAGCCCTAACACTATGGCGAGATGAAATATAAACGTTTTACCCAATGTTCAGCAATATTTGATCTCAAATGGGTTTCAAATTCCACTTTTGAAAATTCGTAGAAAAAACATTATAACGAAAATGACACGATGGTCTGTCTGAAGCAGCAAAACCCTAGAATTCAAAGCCTCTCATACCAAATTTTATGTAACCAACTCACAAAATAGAAGAAAAGATAGATCAATGACTTCAAAATCAGACTCTTCGAGGGAAAACTAATTTACATTACACAAATTGACAATTCTTGGATGATACGAATAACATAACAATAATAATGTAAGGGCACAACAATAACAATAGTGAGATTCTATGGGGCAAAATAGTAACAATATGGGGACAACATGGGCAAAAAAATAACAATAAGAAGCTACAATGATAATAAGAATAATAAGAGTACCTTGTAATGTTGTATGAATACCTCCCTAGTTAAGAGGGAGTGTTGAAGGAAATGTAAGTAGGTTCGGTCTTGATAAATGTACTTTTGATATTTGTACTTATTCAAGAAAAGAAATATTTTTTTATAATATATATCAATGAGTTTCCTTCTCATTGAAATAGGTCTAGCACATGTTAAGTGCTATAAGTGAGTCAAATAGTCAAAAGGAAATGTTGAAGGCCTTAAGGGCATGTTACACCATATATGATTATGTATTAGAGTTAACAAAATACCTCCAATCAAAGTCAAAGTCTCATCCAAGCATGTGACAACACTAAAGAATAAATTTGAGCTAAATATGTCAAGTCGGCCTGCAGTCTTGTAGTCAGCCAACAAGTTGGCGTAAAGGAGGGACAATCCTCTATATATAGAGGTTGTCCACTCCCTCATAACGTCAAGCAAGTGCCTCTGAAATCAGTGAAGAAAATGAATGTATAAAGTGTGAAAAAGTGACAAGAAAGGAAGCCTCTAGTGCAACTTAGAGGGTGAAGTCTAGGCCAAAGTTATGACGATTGTTTTCTAGGGTGGAAAACAATCACAGGTACGTGAAACCAAAGTATCCTTACAATCATTACAACAACAAGATAATAGTCATAAATATTACATTTTTTGGGCTAGTAACCTAGACTTATAAGGCCTCCTACTCAAAGCGAAGAATTGAGTCTCTCAAGTGAAGAAGAAAAGAACCAAAGCATAGGAGAAACCTCTCACACATGTGAGAAATTAGGGTTGTAGTGTAGCCATATAAAGTCTACCACTACACCTTAAGAAGAAGCTAATTTGGATCAAGGGAGGGAAGGTATCCTCATTGTTGAAGGATATCACCAAGGAACAAAGTTTGAAGTCTCTTCTAGAGCTCACATAAACAAGGTCCATCCCCTGTAGCTTAAAGAAGGACGATGAAGTGCAAGGGAGCGAAGTGCCGAAAGAAGGAGGACAAAGCATTGTGAAATAAAGTGCAATAAGAAGGAAGGATTTCACTTGTGCTTGGATTATATTCTAGTCAAGGGCCCAGGGTTTGGAATTGATCAAGAAATAAGTTTTAATAAGAGAAAACTTACCGAACGGTTTTCCTCTCAAGAGAAGAGAGGTTTTGGCCCTGGCAAAGAGCAAACATCTTGTGTTCTTGTTTTATGTTTTGATATCAGTTTGATGAAGCACACACAGATGCATTAGTAATAAAAGAAGAATGTTAAGCTAACAAGAAAAGTAAAAGGACTTCGTAAATTGTTATCTAGTCCCGAAGAATCACTCCATGTAATTGTCCTAGATTCTTCAACATTGTGAAGGGATACTAATCGATCTAAAGTATTCCACTCATTATGTTGAATACCATTAAGGAAAATAATGACCTCATCGTGATTATTGTGGTGGTCTCGAGAAAAATGTTTGATGGTTATTATAATTTGATGAATTTGGGTTTCCAAGGAATCGAAGGGAGGAGGCAGGGCCATAGGTCCGAAGTAAGAAACATGTTTCTTCTCTATTTCCTCATTATCATCTTGCAGGCCCACATATACACCACTCCCCTTCCATGAGGGCTTGCCCCTCTTTGAGCCTGACGTCATTGATGGGGCATTGACCTTCCAATGAAAGCTTCTCTAGACCCATACCACCCCTATCGGCCAAATCCCCAGGTGCATGTACAATTGAAATTCCCCCATGTACAAGGGTCTACAATTGATGACATGCATGCACTCCGCTTCAAAGGTCCACAAGCCAGAATTTCCCTAACTGCCCAAAGTTTTCCCTTCATAAGCATAGAGATGATCAACCGCCAAACTTGTGTTGCATGGACATCCCTCCAGCAACTACACCACCACTCACTCACCCATCCATAAACTAGCTCAACAAGCTAGCAGTTGTTAATTGTAGCCATAAGGATAAGGATACCTTATACACCAACCTGATGCCACAACACCCCTTGAAAGACAAAATACCACCATATGATAACTCCCCCACCCATTAAGGCTTTTAACTCTCAAATTTCCCACCTTGTCCTGGCCCCTGGACTCATTTCACTTCCAACACTTCCCTCTAGGAAGATAAAATGGTCGAAACCAAGGTTTAAAAATAAGACAAAAAGAACATGAGATCGACGAAACCAATTGAAAAGAGTCTTAAGAGACTCCTTCACCCACACCAGAACCAATAGGAGGGTGCAACCCACACAATACAAACCAAAAATGAAACCAACAATACACAAACTAGACTAAATCACATGCACAAGTGCGAGGGATGTTGTCCCAAAAATCAGGTTGATGAATATCCACCTTCAAGCACCACCACACACCTCAGTCATTCGTAATTTTCCATTTTATCACCAAACCACCTCAAACTAGGGTCCCATATGGAATTCTGCATTACCTGTGGATCTAGTCGCATTGCAACCTTACCCCATACATTTCTCTCAGTATTCAATGTCTGGCTAGGAGTAGCGATTGGCTTAACTAGAAAGCCTCCCTTTCACCTGGAAATACTACATCCCCAAAAATCATGTCCCTCATCTTCTAATACCTGCAAATGATTTCTACCATCAAGCTCAAACCCGTTATACCCAAGTCTGCCTCGAGAACATTCACCCACGAAGCACCAGGCAAAACCTTCCAAACACAATTCCACTTCATTGATCATGTGTGGTATTCACATTAATGCCCATGTCTCAGGCTTCTATTTGACCATGAGCCACCCCCATCGGGGATTCTTGTTATGTTATGTTATCTAAACATTTTGACTTTATTAAATTACATAAAAATAAAAATAAATTGATAAATAGAAAATTTATTAGTGATAGTTTTTGGGATTTTTTTTTCAATGATATTCTTCTGCAAGAATATTTCTTTATTTTAAACTAGTATAAATTCATCTTAATTCCAAATCCACTAAGTTATGAGAGAGATCCAATCTCTTTTTAATTCTAAAAGAAAGTTTTGTCCCTCTAGACTCTAAATCCAAAATTAAAATGAATATTATAATCCCCAAATTTTAAGAACATCATGGTTACACCTACCATATGTATCACATCAAATTTGATTGTTGTTGAAGGTTATGCTTTGGACATCTAATCTCAATTGTGGACAAACATTAAATGTAAAGTCCCACAATGGCCACTCGTGGACATTAACATTTGAAATTCTCAACCCTCCATGGCAAGAAACCAAAATAAACAATAAAATAAAATAATGAATCCATTAATGATGAAGCGAAAACCCCTTATCTACATTATTGAGGAGATTAAATGAGCTCGCACATGCCATGCAGGAACAAAAACCTCATTAAAAGTATAGGATCACCATGTAATCAAGCCCCTCAGGACTTGGCCTGCCTAAATTGCATATATGGCAAAGCGTTTCTCAGGTTTTCTTCCATTTTTTTATTATCACCTTTGGATTATGACTAGGGTTTTGTTGCTCAAATGATATATCTCGTTTCTGAATCTCCAACGGGTTATATATCATTTTTCTCTAGATTTTTGGATTCTCCCATGCCATCAATAGGGTCAAATTTTTCATTTTATTAAATTTGCAAAGGGAAAAGGCCAAGAGTTGTTTTAAAATGCTTTGAGGAAAAAAAAGGGAAAATCCCCCCCAAAAAACAGATGAGTGAAGATTAGCTATAGAATGTTTAAGACGGTGGGGAAGGGTAAATATAGAGATCAATTCCAAGAGACTCTTTCTTCTGAGTTTAGTTTTGTTCATCTCTTGTAGTCAAACAATAGATATTTGGTTACAAACTCGGCCATGGATGTAGGTCGAGAGCTCAAAAACTACTTGTCCCAACTCTAAGTTGTTTCACTTTTCCAGGATGGGACTTCTCTCCGTTTTTCTCAAGGTATGTGCGATTTCTCTTTGGATTTTTCATTTTTGTCATCTAGACACTAGGCTTGTGGTTGCGGTTACCTTTGTTTTAGATACACACATTTCTTCTCTTTGGAGAATAAAAGAGGTTAAATTAGGTTTAAGTAAGATAAATACAAGTCTCAGCCCCACTTTGTGGGGGAGCTTGGGCTAATAACAACAAATTCTTAAAGGGATGCCTTACTTTTCTGTAGTTTGGAAAATCATTACAAACTTCATGTTAGAAGACTAGGCACCGTAATTCGAATCATTATTGTACTTTCCAAGATAAAAACCTTTGCAGCAAATTGTAATGCAAGTTTTCCCATCAACCCATGAAATGCAAAACTTCTATATGAACACTTTAGTTACCTTTAAAGTTTCCCCTTATTTTGGAAATGTGGCTTTTCCATATCTCTTTGGAAGGATAACTAATCATATTGTCTTGTCCTAATTTACGTCCTCTTCTCTTGACGGTAAATTATTCTTGGAGACTCAACTTTAGGTGTAGAAATTTACTAGCCCTTCTGGTCATATTAATAATTCAATCTCAGAGAAGGGATTTTATACAATGACATTATTTGAATTAAATTAGTTCACTCACATAGATGCAATGATATACTTTCTATGGAAAAACTCCTTAACGACCAATTGTATTCTAAGCTCACTGATTAGCCTATGGAACAAAGAACTTACATATGAACACTTGCAATATTCAAAACGTATTTTTGTTTGGTATTATGGCTTTGTCAGTTCTCTTTGGAAGAACAACATATCACAATGTTGTGTCTTTTCTTTCAACTTTCTACACGAGATTCTGGAGGGAAATTCTTCTTGAAAACCTAGCTCTATGTGCATAACCCCTTTGATCGTGTTATTAATTCTATCCTGGAGGTGGCTCCTTTATCCACCAACAATCATCAATTTAAATCAATTTTCTCCTTTATGAATATGCAACAATGAATTTTTAGCAACAAAACCCTTAACATCTACTTAAATTGTAAACTTACTTATTAGCCTATGGAACAAAGAACTTCCACATGAACACTTGCTAAATTCAAAACTATCATATCTATTGGGAGTGTGGCTTTTTATCCAACCAAGATAATCGCATGAAATCAATGTGACTCTTTCTTAAATGCAAATATAGTATTACCTAGCTTTCTCATTGAACAATGTAAGTCCTTAACCATTCCATTTTACCCAAACAACTACTAAATTTTTCTTATGGTATTGCCTGGTTCACTAAGTCAATAGTGAAAGTTCTTAACCACTATATTTACCATAATAATATACTTCCAAGAAACTTGATCCTTGCAATGAGACAGGAATGCGAATAAATAATTTCACAGTTTTGATGAAACATGACAAAGAGGAAGCTTACTTATTAACGATGGAACACAACTTTCGAATGTAAGACTTCCATATAAACACACTTGCCTCCTTCAAAACATCAAAATTTTATGTATGCACACTTGCCATTTTCAAAACTTCCATATGGACACTTGCCACCTTCAAAACTTTTATATGAACATTTTCCACCTTCGAAACTTACCTTTCTTTTGGTAGCATCGCTTTTCTAGATATCATTTGAAGGGAAACTCATTGCACTATTGTTCCTTGTTTTTTCATCCTCTACACTGGGGGTAATCCTTCCTGTATACTTGGCTTCATGTGTAGAACTTTATCAACCCTGCTAGTTGTACTACAAATTCTTCCTAGGAGTTGGCATATTTATCCAACTAACCAATTAAATTAAATCATTATGATCCTTTCTTAGATTCAACATGTATTACTTGGTGCACTCATTACTTAGTGAAAAATGCAAGTCCTTAACTGAGACTTAACCATTCGAGTTATCATAAAAATCTACTTATAGAAATAAACAATGTTACAACTCCAGTTATCCATGCACAAGAGGAAGTTTATATATTTGACCTATGGAACACAATTTTGAAAGACAAGACTTCTATATGGACACTTTCTACCATCAAAACTTCCCTTGTAATTTTTCCATATCTCCTTGGAATGGTAGGTCATCGCATTGCTCTCTATACTTGGGACTAATCCTTCTTGTAAAGTTGGATTTATGTGCAGAAATTTCCAAGACCTTTTGGATATATCACTAATTCTATCCTAGAGCAACATTCTTTATCCAGCTACACTAGTTGAGCCAAAAGCATTGTGATCCTTTCTAAATGTAGTACAAAATTATGTGGTTCGCTCAGTGAACGATGTAAGTCCTTAATTGTTCCATTTATCATGAGAATGCGCTTCCTAGTTTCTGTATGTTTTTAATAACATAAGAATGAAAATAAATGATTTGAGAGTTTTGGTGAAAGATACACAAGTGGAATCTTACACATTAACCCACGCAACATGAATTTGGAAGATAGTTTCCATACAAACACTTACTACATTCAAAAGTTTTTTTTGTTCATTATTTATTTTATTTTATTTCTATTTGTTGGGAGTGTGGGTTTTCAAGGTCTCCTTGCAAGGATAGCTCATTACACTATTATGTCTTTTTTTTCATCCTCTGCACTAGAAGGTAATCCTTCTTTTAGATTCAAATTTATGTGCAGGAATTTCCTAACCCTTCTAGTTTCACTACTAATTATGTCCTGGAGTTGGCTTTTTTAATACAGCTACAACAAATGAATTAAATACATGTGATCCTTTATTAAATGCATTATAGCATTAACTTTTTAAGAAAATAGTGCAAGTCATTAAGCACTTCGTTTATTACACAAAAGTTACTTCCAAGTAGCTAGCTGCTTAAAATCAGACAAGATTGTACCTAAATAATTTGACAGTTTGTTGAAACATGCAATAGATAAGATAATATCATTTTATTAATGGCCAACCAATGACCACAAAAGTAGGTTAATGGGATTGAAGAACACAACCAATATGAATACAATGTGGGAGTGGAAGTAGAACTCCTAGAGAATTATGAAAATCACATAAAGAAAGAAACCCCTAGAAGTACAAATTCAAAACACATGTAGATAATGGTGAAAATAAGGAGTGATTTTGTCCAAGATAATGGACAAATAAAGAGGAGAGAGAGAGAGAGAGAGAGAGAGAGAGAGAGAGAGAGAGAGAGAGTTTTGATGATGAAACCAATGATGTCAAGGTCTCCTGGGTATGATGGTTGAGAGTGAAAAAATTATTTTCATTTTCCAGACCCTTGTTCCCTTGACCTTCGGATTTTCTTGACACATGACATTCCTTTCTCAAGGTGCCCATAGTCTTTGAATATATAACATTGATGAGATTTTCCTTAATCAACAAACTCAATAATTTCTTGTCTTGATCTCCCCACCTTGCCTCTTCCCTACTTTGTTTTCATTTTTTACAAACTGTCTCTATGATAAGTCATTTAACTACCATCCTTATGATACTTGTAAACTGTGATGTTACCAAACCCTCAAAGGATCTCAAAATGGTAAAGTATAATGCATGCATTCTTTGGCCATGCCAGTTATTAGTTTGTATCTACTCAAGGAAAATTTCATCCACAAATTTCTAGCATTTCCATTGCCCTCCTGTAATCGTTGTTTTGACTAGTTTTACCTCATGGTTCGGTGCATGTGGTTTTAGGATGTTTCTTTTTCATCTAAATTTTGTTATGAAAAATATGTGTTCTTACCAAATTATAATGTTGGACAACTGCATTATTGATACAAGGATCAACACAGATATACACAGAAAGGTCAAATACCTATATGCTCTTATCCTACAAGCTTAGCAGTTCATAGCTCAAAACAAGTGAATGGTCCCTAAAATTGAAATTATTACTTCTGATATGATATGTAATAGTGATTCCCTACAAGCTTGATATCATGCCTTCATACCCTAGAAATATTAAATTTTTTGTTTCTCCTAGCTACTAGTTAATGTGAAATGCATATCAAGGAAAGGTTGCATACAAGGGTATATTTTGCAAGATAAAATCCCAACTTATTAGCATCTTAGTAATTTTGAGATGAAAACTTATGGTTTTCAATGATACAACCAACATGATAAGTGAATTGTTTAATGAAAATACAAATATAATGTTTATATGAAATGCATAAGGGTATATTTTGTAAGATCACATACCAACCTATTAGCATCTTGGTAATTTTGAGATGAAAGTTTATGGTTGTCAATGATACAGCCAAAGTGATAAGTGAATAGTTCAATGCAAATAAAAATATAATGTTTATATTAAATGATATAGAATTGCTTAAAATATTTGTCTTATCTTTAAGTATTATACCTGAACAAGTTTTATAAATCTGTGTAGAATAAAAATAAATGTTGAAGGATTTTTGAGTGTTTAAAACTAAACAATCACATGAAAAAACATTTCTTTGATGAGTAAATGGGCTCTAATTCAAGAATATTTTGTTGGAACTACTTCAAGAAATATAGGGGCTGCACTGCAAAGAATATACTTTTGTCAACCTAAAAGGCTAGGTTTTTGTGGCATTTGTTTCACCAAAGAAACTATGTGTTGCTCATGCTTTCATCCCTTCTTGAACTCAACCTATTTGGGTGGTTAATGTTGAATTTCCATGATCTTGGGTCTAGGATAGAATCTTAAAATCTCTGATGCTACCAAACCAAGAATCTCAATAGAACTACTTTGCACAACATATTAAAAACAATAATAAATCACACATGCACAAAATATGGACAAGAGTTTACAATTTTCAACCCATCTTCGTTATATTAAACACCATATAATAAAACAATCTAGGGATCTCGTACCAGGGATAATGAACCTCATACATCCACTAGCACAAGAATAAAAATGACGGCTTGGTGGCAGTACATTGACAACCCATCTGACCTCAACCAGATACTTTGACCATATGGTTGTTGTGTGCTCTCTCAAATCCTCTCGATCGTACCCTGTACCTTCCCGGTCCTTCGGCTCCATATCTGCAGCTCTTGCCTCTATCAATTCTCCAATTCGATCAAGCCACTAAACCTCAACTATTAATATGCTCATTAGTTGTGCCTTAGTCCACCAACGGCATAACACATCAAGATTCCTATCAAGCTATTTAGAACTCCACTTGTGAACAACTCTCGATCTACCCACTACTTCTCCTTAGCTACCTAGGGACTTCAGCCCACTATGGTATCCTTGTACTGCACTGATGAAGACCAACATAGAGCATAGAGGGCTTCCACCTATCACTGTAGGATGTCCATCTCCCACAATGAACATGGGCTAGGAGGACTGCCCATAATCTACTGTTGAATTCCTTCTCCGTACACAAGTCTCGGGCTCCACAAACAACTCCTATTTGATCAGACCCTTGAGCTCATCAACTTCCTCTCTCACAACTACCTTTGTCCATCAAGGTGTTTCTCACCAGGCTACATGTTGGAGACTATCACATTGTCCTCCAACAGACCATCAGTTTTGAATCCATGTTCACATTTGCTCCACTCTCACACTGCCCTCCAACAATCCATGAGTGGTCAATCCACATTGTAGCATTTGTACCTAGCTAGGGCATCCTCATACTTAGGAGACCCTTTTATTGGCTTCCAAAATACTTCTCCACATATGCCCTTTTCTCTGCAAAATAGGAGCTATTACAGAAATCTAGGCTTCATATGTACTTCTCTTCATTGCTATTTGGGGATTGAGTTTTGATTACTAGTTAGGGCTTCCACTGAAACCTACAACAACCCACTAAACCAACCAAAATTCACCTAATTTGTTGTGGCTTCTTCCCTTTACCAATTCTGGTAACTTTCTCTCCTAGATGACTACTCCTGCACCCATTTTAAGTTTGTTTAGACCTCTAAGCAGTTCATTAAGGAGTATGACTAATTCACCATAGGTGTGTCACGTTCTTGGACTAATTCCCATGCCACATCTAGCCCAAAACAACTCTTCTTGCAATGTGACCTCTCAACAGAATATACCTTGAAATTGATCCCTTACTGTAGAATCTGTCAATTGATTAGGGCATCTAACCATCACATCTACCCCTCCTCTTTGACTTCCACAGGCTACCCAAACTGTCCACACTTGGATAACACCCACTCAACAACAATTCAACATAGAAAAATACCAACTTACCTATACATATGGGTTGGTGCACTATTGCAGGGTAACATTTTGATTAGAGAAACATAGAAGATGTAATAGCCTTTACAAAACCCTACATCAATCCCCTCATTCACTGTGGTTTCCCCTCCTTAAGACCTTCGTCCATGTTTCTTATTCCTCTTCTCCAACACCATGGAATATGCCTTACAACCCTCCTAACCAGCCTAGAACAAGCCTACGGTGCCTCCAATGTGAACAAAAAGAATGAAGCTCAACAAAAAAGGATAAACCACCCTTGATTCAATACCAAAATGGCCCAGACTTGCTTAGATTCCTTTGCTATGCCTCAGCCTTCATTAGAGGTCTCACATTTGCCCAATATGTTGCTCGACCTTCTGTCCTTCAGTTGTGGCCTCCATAGGTATTATTTTCATTATGAATGTTGCTACAATGGATGAATAAATGAATTCTCCCTGACCTTGTATTTATACCAAATCCAAGGCCTTCACGAATTTGTTGAAGATACATGCCTCTTGGACCAAGTCAACATGACTCAACTATCCATATCTAATTTTCAACCTCAAAAATTCATATCTCAAGTTCTAGAGCTCTGATTTGGGTTATTTTTGAAGTGTTGGAATCGACACGCCAAACTCTATAACCTAAAATTTTCTCATGCTCAAATTCTTCAAGGTTTTGGCCCAAATCGTGATGGGCGAAAAACCCCATGCTTGGGTTCAAAGCTTACATGCCTACTTGTGGCCCTTTTCTCTCCAAACCATCAACACTAGGGCTTGGCGTAGCTTTCAAGCTACCAAAAATCAACACTCCCTCTTAACGATGGAGGTATTTCCAATATTAGGAAGTAACCATCATCATCTCCGACGATGACACTAGCCCATCTAGCATCCATCACTACAACATAACCTGTAGAATGAATATGACAATCTTGGCAGTGCCTCTGCCTCATCACATCTAAACCTGAACATACCAAAATTCCATATGGTTGCTCCCTCTAAGGCTAGACTCCCTATGAGATTATACTATCTCCATTGACTTAGTCTTGCAAGCACTCATCCTCCTGGATCAAACACCACTTGTGAAAATCCCTCTAATCTTGGATATGCAACATCATGATCTAATGAACCAAGTTATTATAAATTCAGGTTGACTATGTAATTGATCAAATTAAATAATCATATTGATATTGGATTTTTCACTTCAAAAATTCACATTTAGGATACAAACTCAACCCCATTAAGAGTCATTTTTTCCACTAGCCACAATCCACATACTGCAGAGATCTATTATTAGCTCTGTGACTCTTTTCTTACATTTTTTGGAATATATCTATATATATAACCAAAGAAAATAACGGCATGGATATAGAAGGAAGATATCATATTTCCCAAAGAAAAATATCTATAAATGCCTCAATACACATGTTACATTATTCACAACAAGACGTCCACATTTCTTTGACATACTACAGAAACCTAGTATTAGCTCTACAAATCCTTTCGAAGGAATATGTACTTCAGTTTCAGATTGCAATTATGCATTAAAATTTAAAAAGTATATATATAAAATTCAATAATGATTAGCCAAATGCAATAACTACTTGGATATAGAGAGATGATATTATATTTCCTAAAGAATAAGATTTGTAAATGATCAATACACCTATTACCTTCACAACAACATGCCCATGTTTCTTTGACATACTGCAGAGACCTAGTATCAGCTTTGCAACTCCTTTTCAGGGAATTGTACTTAGTTTCAAATTATATATATATATATATATATATATCAGCGAGAAGAAATACCTACTTGAATATAGAAAGACGATATTATATTTCCCATAGAACAAGATCTGTAAATTGCATCAATACACTTGTTACTTTTTTCCCAACAACATTTTGCGCGTTTCTTTTCTGAGTTGAAAGTAGAAACATGTAAGATGGATGATTTGGATGTTTGTTATAAAAAATTATTAATAGTTAAGAGATGTTAAACTAATCCTTCGAGATTTTGTACATTACTAGGATTAGTTTATTATTAGTTATTTTTTCATTCCCATATGGAGAAGTTATTTATACATAATTGTCTCCCTCTATTTTTCATTTGTATAAATCCCATGTGTTTGACCAATAATACATATCATTCATTTTTGTTGAGCTTATTATGGGTTTGTCTCATTTTGGTATTAGACCCACAGTGAAACTATAAAATCCATGTGTTGTTTGAGGCTCAATAAACTTCCAACATCGAAGGATAAGTAGTCAACAACGGAAGACGTGGAAGTATTTGTAGTCGGACTTGAGAGGATTTTTGGAGTTGTGTGTACTTGTAGTTACACTTGAGAGGAGTTTTGGAGTTGTGCATTTCCTTTGTTCAAAAAGAGATATCAAAAGATATTGTTTCTCTGTGATTGTCTCCTTTGAAGAACACGTATAAAGGTTATGGTCAGGAGGACACTCCTACCAACGAAGAAGCTAAAAATTGTATGAATTATTTGAAATAGAATTGAGTTATGTAACTAATTTCTTATTTATTACCTATATACTTGAATTCTTGTCTACTTGAATGTTTGGTCTTCTAAGTCATTATATTTTAGAAATGATGGAAGACTTAATAAAATTTCGCAGTTGAGTATAGTCTAAAGTTATACTGAAGTATGAAAAAAATAGGAGTACTTTAGATGATGAATGCATAAATTGAATATGTCTATATCTACCTATCTACTGCTCTTGTTTCAAACTCGGTCTTTGGACTTTCGAGCATGTTTGGTAAAAAAAAATAAAACTGGTTCACAAGTTTCCCATTCCATATGGCTTTTGTTGGATGCGAAAAGTGAATGATTTATTTATGATAGTCATGAGTTTGTTCCACTTGATGCATTTGTGTTTAGATTTTATTCTCTATTTTACCAACGTTTGGATCTTATAAATACTTCTTAATAACTCGAGTTTCGGTAATGGTGATAGCGTCAAATGCATTATTTTTTTATAGCATCACATGTAGCTTCAAATTTAAATGCATTGTTTTTTGTCGATGTCATGTTGTCATTTGTGTGTATATGACTGCAAAGGTGTTTTTTCCTGACATTCTTGTTTCACTAGAAAGTATTTAAGGGTTTCAACATTTCAATTTTCACTGTTTGACCAATGAGTGGTTGGTTGCACATTGATATTTTTTTATATGGACAAAATTACATTTTCTGACTATTAGTTTTATTTACAAACATGAATTCACTATATCATTAGTTGGTGTTCTCCTAAGTGGAAAGGAAAACCATCAAGAATGGTTCAAAAAAGGTAAAAATGCACTTATTTTTAATGACCCGTGGGAAGGAATTTGTGAAAGAAGAGGAGACAATGAAACATAGCCAGGGAAAATTTTAAGGACGGAAAATTATCTTGAAGTTTAAAAGCATTAATGAATCTCACTAGTCCCTAATATTCAAACTATAAAGTGTTTATTCATTTTTTTGTAAACTTAGACAAATTTATAATGATTTTATATATACTTTCTATATAATGTTCAATTTTTAAGGTAAACTAATTTTATATTATAAAATTTGGGCAAATAATTTTTATACAAAACAGGAAATTGGCAAATCTTTATTTTGGAAAAATCATGGAAGATTAGCCCACCTATGAATATTAGCCCCTAAAATTTTCCATCACGTGAGCAACCTGCAGGAGAAAATCAGCGAGAAATTTTGCACAGTAAGGATAAAAATACCTATGCTTTAATCTCTACTTTAGTGACATAAGAGGTAAGCATTTATATATTTCAAAGTAAAAGAACATTTTAAGCTTTCTCAAAATTAAAGGAGCTTTATGATTCACAATCAAAATTGGAGATTATTTAATTACTATTGAAGTTGTTTAATCTAAAGATGAAATATAATGATCCTTTGAAACTAGCTTATGAAACTAAAGATATCAATCATGAAATTGAATCTACTAGTGTTAAGGTTGATTTACAACTTACTACCTTTATAAAATATCTCTACCCCCTATGCTTTAATCTCTACTTCAGTGACAGAAGAGGTAAGCATATATATTATTCAGAGTAAAACAACATTTGAAGCTTTCGCAAAATTAAAAGAACTTTATAATTCACATTCAAAATTTAGATTATTCAATTACTATTCAATTACTATTGAAGTTGTTTAATCTATAGATGAAGGACAATGATGCTTTGAAACTAGATTATGAAATTAAAGATATCAATCATGAAATTGAATCTACTGGTGTTGAGGTTGATTTATAACTTATTGTGTTTATATAATCTCTCTACTGTAGTTATTCACACTACCTGGAATCTCTCCAAGCTAGTGGACAATTAAAAGAATTATACTTTGATAAATTACTAGGTAAAATTGTTGAAAGAGAGAAGACCTTTCGAAAGAAAGAGTCTCTTCCCAATCCCAATGTTGAGGCTTTGTGTCTAGCACAAAAAGAACAAAAGTCTCAAGAAGAGTCTGTCAGAAAAAATAAGAGTGGCGGAGGTTATGGTAGGAGAATTTATAGAGGCATCGAGGGGGAGGGAGGTGGGGGGGGATAATTAGGGAGTCAAACAACAAAATAATTTTAATAATGAACCAATTATCAAATGTTTTAGATGTGCTAAATTTTGTCACACTTTTACTAATTGTAGAATTCCATAGGAGAAATTCAATGAAAGGATAGAGCGAATGAATGAAAATAAAGACCAAAAACCTTGAGATAAAGGGAAATCATCTGAGAATGCACATTATGTTGATACGCATTGTAATTTCAATATGGATTATGTCTTTAGTACTTCATATTCTTCATGGCATGACAATTGGATCTTAGACACATGTGCCACTTGTCATATGACATTTAGGAGAGATTTCATTGAAAAATACAATGATCACATTGATGGAATATTTTAGTTTGTTGATAAATATCAAACTAAACCTTCAGTGATCAGATCTATTTGATTAAATATGCTAGAACGTGGATATTATATTCTACATGATGTTATTTTTATCCCATAGTTTCAAAGGAATTTATTGTCTCTTTTATAAATCCAACAAGAGTGGAATTTAATACATATATTTGATGGTATAATAGAGATTCAAAGAGCATATGATAATGAAAATATTGTGACTCATGTGGAAGATTACAAACTGTTAAAGTTGAAAGGTATGTCATCCATTGCGTTGAATAATATTCATTTGATTAAGAAAAATGATGCTTTGTCTTCCAATTTCTTATGTCTTACTCATTATGGCCATATCAATTATAACAATACAATAATTATGTTACAATAGGGAAATAAAGGGCTTCCAACAATTCGATGAGAACTTACTCCATGTAATGCTTGTATTTTAGGGAAGCACAGTAGATGGTCTTTTCAAAGTTCTACTTCTAAAGCTTTAAGAAAAGTAGGTCTCATACATTCAGATTTACGTGGACTCATGCTTGTTGCAACTCCTAATGTTAATAAATATATGCTAACATTTATTGATTATTATCTGAGGATGTGTTGGGTTTATCTCTTGAAAGAAAAATCACAAGTTTTTAATGTGTTTAAAAAATTTCATATCTTGATTACAAATGAAACTCAACTTAATATACGCACTCTAAGAACTAATAATGGTGGTGAGTATCCTTCACATTCTTTTGAAAACTATTTGTAAGATAATGACATCAAACACCAAACAAAATTTCCTTCTAATCTACAGCAAAATGGTGTTGTAGAACGAATGAACAAAACATAGCTTAATATGGTTAGATCATCGATGTTCTTTAAGAATGTAAAGTTCTTTATTTGGGGAGAAAGAGTGATTTGTGCCACTTATATTAGAAATTTTTTTCCTTTTTCCATCAACAATAAAATTCCACATGAAATGTGGCATAATCATCTTCCTATTGTTCAACATTTCAAATTTTTTGGTTCTTAATGTTATGCTTTGATTCCTAAGCAACAAACAAACAAGTTGGGTGCAAGAAGCATAAAATGTATATTTTTGGGATATTCCAATACTTATAAGGCATACAAGTTATATGAAAAAGAAAATAAGAAGTTTATTTTATCAAGAGATGTAGTTTTTCTTGAATCAAATAAAGATACATCCACCATTGATAGACAACTCAATCATTTATAAAAAAATTATGTCCAACAAATTTTATTATGAATATGATAATAATATTCCACATCCTAAAGGCAGGATTCCCATTCTATATTAGTTTATGGATTTTCCTTCAATAAATTTTCCTCTCAATGATGATGTTGGTTATGCTGGAGAAAAGTTGGATGATATAAGTGTTTCTGAAGGGATAGAAGGTGCTTGTGTTCTAGAAGAATCTACTCCACAAGATGAGAAAACACTTCCATAAATTGAGAAACCACCACAAAGATCAACTCATATCAAAACATTTCCAAGAAAATATGATGATTTTGAAACAGGAAGTTCTTCGGGTAACTACTCTCATGATTCTGAAGATAATTTTTTCTGTTGATAGTGAGCCTACTTATTTTGAAGAAGTTAGTTTTATTTAAGATAAATATGCAATGAAAAAGGAATATGATGCTCTCATTAAAAATGGTACTTGGAGGTTGGTGGATCCTCTTGTTGGCATCAAACCCATTGGTTGAAATTAGGTTTATAAAACTAAGTATAAAGCTAATGGCTCAATTGAGAAGAAAAAGGCAAGGCTTGTGGCAAGGGGATCTGCAAAAAAAGAAGGTGTTGATTACAGGTAAACATTTCCTCCTATAGCTAATTGGGTCACTATTAGAACCTTGTTTTCTATTGAAGCACAAAAAGGATGGAAAATTATTCATATGGATGTAAAACTATATTCGTAAATGGATATTTGAAGGAAGCTATTTACATCTTTCAACCAGACGATTTTTTTTGTCAAAGTTAAAGAACAAAAGTTAAGAAAACTAATGAAGTCCTTGTATGGTTTGAAACAAGCACCATGTGCATGGTATGAAAAACTAATCAAGCATATTCTTAAGTTGAATTATAAACAATTTTACCTAGATGATGCAACTCTTTTTGTTAAGAAGGTTGGAGGATCAATTGTATATCTAGTTGCCTATGTTGATGATTTGATCAATACAGGGAACAATGATGAATATTATTTCATCTCCTAAGAAGGAAATGAAAAAGGTTTTTGGAATGAATATATACCATCTTATAAGGTTTCATCCCTTGTGTATGGTCCTCCCTACAATACTGCACATTGATGGGAATGCAAATCACAAACTAAAACTTGTGAGGGGTGATTTAAAGGGGAAACCATATACTTTTAGCGCGTGCCATAGTCATATCGATTCCAGTAATTGGATATATAAATGCGAGTAGGTGGATCGTAATGCTCATTTGGATGTGAGTTGCAAAAAAAAGACATGATTGGCCTCTTAAACTATGGTGTTCACACAATTTCACAGTCATCTGTAGCAGAACAACTTTGGTCAGTAACGGAATCATCAAGCTTTTCGTTAAATGTTGTTGGTGACTAGCTTTATTAAAGTAATCATTAAGCCCTTCATTAACTGGTTTGCTAAAGCATTTGTTAAATGTTATGGTAATTGTGTTCAGTTTGTTCTCGACGATGTCTCATGAAATGAATAATAAATATTTTCAAATTGCATGGACAAATCTTTGATCCTCTCATCAATTTTAGGGTTATGTTTTTTAAGGATAGTAATGAAACAATCAATAAATTAAAATTGCCATGACCACATCCATGATATATGGTCATCAATTTTAGAGTTCGATTCATTACTTTAGAATCTCGTTTATTATGTAATAACAATTTATGTAATATTCTCTTTTCTATTAATAAATTGGACATTTGATGAATATTAATATGTTCTTGTAATTAAAGTTCATAAAATTCTCTTTTAGATTAGCAAAATTGGGTGTTTAATGATATTTAATGAAAATTAATATCTTGTTGTAGTTAAAGTAATCATAAAGTTATAATGATGATAAGTCTATGGTATTCAAATATTGGAAAAGCGATTTCAAAAATCAAATTTGGAATTTTTTAAAATATTTCCAATGAGATTTAAAAAAAACTATTACTTTGTTATTAACATTTCATACATCCAAGGAATTTCTAGACCTAAAATTATGTATTCTCATTTACCTACAATATAGGAAGCAAGTTATTATAAATTCAGGTTGAGTATTTAATTGATCAAATTAAACATTCATATTGATACTAGATTTTTCATTCCACAAATTCACATTTAGGAGACACACTAAAACCCATTAAGAGTCAATTTTTTTCCACTGAGCCAGAACTGTCAATCCATACACTGCAGAGATCTATTATTAGCTTTGTAAATCCATTCCTACTTCAATTTCAGGCTATATCTATATATATATATATATATATATATATATATATATATATAGTATATATATTATATATATATATATATATAGATAGAGCCATAGACAATAACTACTTCAATATAGAAAGATGATATTATATTGCCCAAAGAACAAGATCTGTAAATGCATCAATACACATGTTACCTTCTTCACAACAATATGTCCATGTTTCTTCGACATACTGCAGAGATCTTGTATTAGTTCTGCAACTCCTTTCCAAGGAATATGTACTTCAGTTTCAGATTGCAATTATGCATTAAAAATTAAAAAAGTATATATATTATTATATATATATAATATATGTAGAGAGAGAAGAGAGAGAGAGAGAGAGAGAGAGATAATTCACTAATAATTAGACAAAGACAATAACTACTTGAATATATGTTGTGGCCACAACAACCACACTATTAAAATTTTCCCTAGTAGCAATTCTGAATGGGTCCCCTAGAAGTTGATCTTACACCCCTCCGAATGATCTATTTTATCCTAGGGATTTTAACTCTTTGCCAAGTCAAATCTTCAATTTTTTTAAATGGTTAAGGCCCCATTAATAAATCCCTACCGCATGATTCATCTATAACCCTTTCTAAGTCCTTCATTCATATCCTCATCAGGACTTTTTCAACCCACAAAACCTTCTATCGCATCATTATTCCCATCATAACTCTTTACAATGGAAATACTTCGCAAAACATGCATAACTCATCCTCTTTGCTTATTGCAATTAACATTGACACACAACTCTTACCATAATACACTAGAGCCAACGGCTCTATTAACCAGAATACATATATTTCAGGTCCAGAGACCTTCGCATATCACAATCGACAGGAGTCAAAGCCTATACATAAGGCCGATGCGATATAGTAGACCCGATAGGACTATAAAGTAAAATATATACATTCTCAGCTTCACTTCCACATTGCATATCACAATTCGCGAGGTCCATGGCTTATATATAAGGCATAGCATGATATACTAGACCCACCAATAACTATCAATTTGGGTGCATAACTTTTCAAGTCCGGCCCTATAGTTGGTCGCGGCGTTTCCCATGTATTCCCTCTTATTGTGATAATACATTGTGGCTGGGGTTTTTCAAAGGGAAATCTTATGTGCAAATTCGAAGGGATTATTAAATGCCGCTCATATATATTTCAGGCCCACTTTCCCCTATCGCTAATCGCAATCTGTAGTTGATGAAAATGAAGCCCATGTGATATGCAAAGGGGCGATATGGCAGATCCAGTGATAATTATACACCTGTGTCCATAATTTTTGAGGTCCGGCCTTATGGTTAGCCACGGGTTTTCCCATGTATTCCCTTGTATTTTTGATAAACATTCCGATCTCGGTTTTCAAAGGAAATTCTTATACAGTAGACTCAAAAGAATTATTAACCACGGCTCATATGTATTTAAAGTTCGCCTCCACAATCGCTTATCGCAATCAGGAGAGTTCATTGTTTATACATAAAGCAATTTTCAATACGGTGGAATCACCGATAATTATAGGCTCGAGTATATAATATTTGATGTCTGGCCTTATGGCCTGGCCGTGGGTTTTCTCGTGCTTTCCTATGTATTCAATAAATTTTTGTGGTCCCGATTTTTAAAATAAAATCAAGTAAAGTGAATGGTCTACCTATTAAAGCATTGTCAATAGATTCTTGAATAATAACAAATATTATGGGCAACGAGAATAGAGGTTATAACACATTCAATGGCTTAATAATCATGATTGTTATGCGTTGTGAGATTAATAGAAATGGTGGTTGAGTGCAAGGTTTTTTTAGAAGCATGCTTGGCATATTTCTCATAATCATAGCTAATATGAATTATCTCTGAAAGCAAGGAGTAAAAGACGCATAATCGGATCCGGATAATTCATATATGCGAGTGTGTTCTGTTTAAAGAACCGATCTTTGGCATTCTCAGTTTCTTTCCATGCGTTGCCTATATATTCCGAAAGAGAAGTTGTCCTGAGTTTCATCATGAAGAGATGACACACAGTTACCTCTTTTAATCAACATCTGTTCATTCCCGCAGGAAACGAAGCGCTCTAGTAGATATGCCTGCTACGTCTTAGTGGCTACACTGACTGTTATAGATCTATATATTCTGATTTGTGTATTGAAAAGAAGAGGGGGAGATGAAAGGTTAGGGGAAGATCAAAATTCATTTCCAGCTACATAAGTAATACCTCCGGATAAGATAGGGGGGCTTTTTGTTTGAGGAGAACAACTTTGATCTATTTTCAATAAATAAGACTGTTTGGTTCAAGAAGGAGACTGTTGTTTCAGTTTTATTTCCCTTTTCTCTCATATGTTTAGAATTAGTGTGTTGTTGCTGGCATAAAGATAAATGTGATTTTCTTTGTGCATATTGATAATGATCAATTCATCGTTATTCCTGGTTATTTGAATGTAATTCAATAGCATTGTTAATTCATTAAACATTGTTGATTTGAGACTTTGTTAAACATCAATTGCAAGTGTTATTTGTATGGAAAGGAATGAATATTCCTGTATAAGTAACTGGATTGCAATTAGGATTTAATACAACCTTGTTCTTATGTGGACCAGTGATTGATTCATTTGGACTTGGGATCTATATATGATGTTTAACCTCTTTTGTTATTCTCCTGTGGGATAGATTAGGATAGTTAGGACTAGATTAGAGTAGCTAGAAGTAGTGTAGATAGGATTTGATACATATAGGTTAGTTTTTTCTTTTGTTGATTTAATTGAAGTCTTTGTCAAGGAAGCAATCTCTCAACACAATTAATAGTTTACAGGATCCCTTAAGACCTGTTGGAACTAGCCATTCCAAAGAAAAGAAGATCTAATTAGGTTCTGTGATTGGGTTAGTTCCCCTTGTTGGTATAGTGAAAATTCGCCATCTCAACAAATTGGCATTGGAAGGAGGGCTTGAACGCTGTCCATGGTTTTTCAAGATTTCGTCTATAAATTCCTCGTATGGATTCAAAATGATTAATGCATGGATTTTAAAGGTCTAAAAGATCCCTCCTCCCATTTGGAAAATCCTCATTTCGAAAAAGTAAAGGAAGGAAATCTAAGTCCCGTGTTTTGGTCACCTAAGGAAGAGAGACTGTGGGAGTACCATGTCACTTAGGAACAACCAGTAAGAATACTTACTCAGCCTTACGCTCGTTCCCTATCATAGCTCCCTACATTTCGGTCTTTACCTTCGATAATAAAAAGAAATCCAAGGGTATATCACATAAATGAAGAGACATCTGTAGCCCCTTCTCTTGAAGACATTGTGCTAGATTATTTGAAAAGAATCGACTCTCCTTGGGAAGAAATTCTTGAGGATTCACCCTGTGAAGGTAATCCCTGGTTTGATTCAGGAAATCCTAGCAAATAACGCCTCGAAGAAACCCTCAACCAGAGCCTCCATACCCATAATATGGTTAATGTTCCCCCTTCGAGTGGGAATCAACCTTTACTTCCCTCTCCAGGTGGGAATAAGCCTCCACCACCTCCTCTAGGTGGGAATCAACCTCCACCTCCTCCAAGAGAACTCCCTGCCTAGCTTGCATAGGATGTCGTAGCGGTACCTGGGTAGTAGCATGCACCCAAGAATGCAGAAAGATTATTGCCTAAATTTGACATTGAGCGGGGAGACACTATTGATAATCATATTCACTCTTTCTTCCTAGCCATGCACATGTTAGGGGTAGCTGATGAGGATGTGATATGTCGCTTATCCCTTTTACTCTGATTAGTATGACCTCCACATGGTACTTTAGCTTGATAATAGGATCGATCACCTCATGGAGTGCCTTTTAGTAGGCCTTTTTAAACAAGTTTGGAAATGAAAAAACATCTATGGCCTTAGTTTTAGAACCATCCCATTTAAAAATGGAAGCCAAAGAAAAGGTCAAGGATTTCCACATCCAATTCAACACTTTCTTCAATAGAATCCTAGCTAAGGCTATACCCGCTTATGAGGTGCTCATGGAATTCTACGTCACTACTCTCCCTGTCCCTACTGCGATATGGGTCAAGAGAAGTAACACACAAACCTTATAAGGTGCTATCGATGAAGTAATAAAAGTCGAGAATGAAATGATCAGTCTCACAACATGTCATCATACAACCAAAGGCAAGAAATCCTCTCAGTTATCCAAGAATAATAATGGGAGTGATAACAAAGTAGCTGAGGGAAAAGAAATGGACACTACAAATGTGGAAGGTTTGCATCAGATCATTAAGAAACTGGCAAACATAATCATCGGTATGAAAATGAATTTTGGAGGGAGTACTAGCAGGAATTGAGGAGATTATAACAACTGGAAACCTTTCAAACCTTTCTATCATAAGAATATAGAAGGTGGTCATGGTCAAATTGCGTTGCCTGCTCCACCCAATGAAGGGAATTTAAATATGGAAGAGCTGGCTATCCTCGGATCATTCCTTAACAAGGAGAAACCTATAGTGGAGCTGGAGCTAGAACAAGAAAGTGAGGAAGAATGCCAAGTAGAAGAGCCCTTGGATGAAGAATCTCAAATCAATGTAATATGGGATTTCTATACAAATGAGAATGATGATGACTAAGGAGATAGCATGGCAAAAATCCACAATAGTGAAATCCACACACGAAGTAAGGGGCCACTTGCGGGTGTGATGAAGCCTGTAGACCAGACCAAGAAAGGTGTTTTTCCTTTGAAGGCATCCACTCCCAAAGTTCTGATTGAGAAAATTATACCTAGTGGTGAGTCCAAGAACATTCCAGTTGCAAACTATCTACAGAAAGAGAATACATCTCCAAGTGCAACAAAGGCGACTCAAAATGGAAAACTCCCACCTAAGAATGGAAAAATCGATATGTTTACTCTGCCCTACCATATTTATAACATTGATTACAACATTGTGGATAATCTTAAGAAATATAGGGCTAATATAACATACTTCGTTTTGCTGCAATTAACGTAGCAAAGAGATCTACTCTTGAAAGCTATGACTGAGAGGAATCGAAACTCCCACCATCCCCAGCGGCAAAACCAAGAATTCGGTGTCTAGACCTGTTATTACCCCTAGTACAGACCAAATTCCATCAACTATGGAAGCCACTCTATCTAAAATGAATCGAAACCCCCAAGATGTCAGTGCAGCCATGATAGGGAGGAAATCAAAATCCATGACTCCACCTTTCCTTATCACATTTGAAATCCTCAACATGAACATACACAATTGCTTAGTAGATTCTGGTGCTTGGTCCACTGTGATTCCTTACGCTATTGCTAAAAGACTACATGTGATACCTGAGAAAACTAGGACTCAAATTATGCAATTAGACAGAACAAATGTGAATGCAATTGGGGAATTCAAAGATGTGTTGATTCGGATGGCTACTAAACCACAATACACACAAGTCATTGATATAGTGGTAGTCGATATACCCGAGGCATATGGAATGTTACTTAGTAGGGACTAGTCAGCAAAACTCAATGGATATTTCTCAACTGATTGGTCCCATCTTTGTTGGCATTATGATGCATGTGTTGTACTTGATGGCAACCCACTCATAGAAGAACAACTAACTTATATATAACTAGATGAGTCTACAGAAGAAATATAAGATGTGACAGAATACATGGGATGCAGAACAAAGGAATCAGATGACAAATTATAGTGCAACAGTATTATTTTCGGGTTCTGTAGGTGTGCCGATCAAAAGTTGCGGACATCGGTAGGTTCTACAGAAGCGTCGATCAAAAGGTTTGGTCATCTTCACAAGTGTACCAAAAAAAAGTGCGAACGTAAAGTACACGCACTTTCATGCAGAGAAATGCACGCACATGGAAAATCTTATGATTAATCCATGGTATTTAGTTTGACAGTTTTGATCCTATTGTTTGGGTATGTGGTTTTGCATCTAAAGTATTAAACCTAGGTTTTGGGTCCCTAGTATTGGATCTCTATGGTTTTGGACCATGGTTTGAGTAAGGCCTAGTCTATAAAAAGGAAAGGAGATCATTTGGATGTGCATAGACGTGTTTAATATCTTAAGAAGAGCAAGATCTGAAATATGGGTGATCGATTGGTGAGTTATAGTTGGACCTGAATCAAGGAGAAACCTGAGTATTACAAGACGAATCTACTGATGGTTTGAGATCTCTTTGGTGCATGATCAGATCTGTAAATCTGATAGTCTGGATATAATTTATCTAGATCCATAGGCCATATGCAGTGTAGGTGTGGAGATCCGCAGGCCAAACACAGTGTAGATGTGGAGGTCCGCAGGCTAGCTATAGCGCAGGTGCGAAGATCCGCATGCTACACACAGCGCAAGTGCGGAGGTTCGTAGGGTAGACACAGTGCAGGTGCGAAGGTCTGCAAGGTAGACACAACGCAGGTGCGAAGGTCCGCAGGTTTCTATTAGTGAAGTTGCGAACCTTTTCTTGAAATACATTTTAGCGGTTTTATCTATTACTGTAGTGATCAGGGTTTTAAATTGTGTCTCGTTGTTGTGTGCTGATTCAATATTTATAAAAGGAAGTTGGTTGATTGCAGATCTATTTGATGTTTGAAGTTACAGGTGTTTTTGGTTGTTGATGAGTTTTGATGACTGTTTATTGGTGTTAGTATTCTGCATATTCAAATTGGTTGATTATGTTTAACTTCAGTATTGATGGATGAGATCTATAATGAATCATGATCAGAATGACTTATCTTCTTGTGATCTGATGAACTAGATCTGGCTTTTAACATACGTATTATCTTTGTATATGTAATGATTTGGATATGTCTAAAGTCAGGAAGTGCAGCAAAGTTATTAATGACATATACGCTGGTTCGACACTTCCAAGTAGTGTATGCACCTTGATGCATGATCTTTGATGATACAGTTAGATCTGAAAGTTGTTGAATAGTTTGTGTTCTGCTCTGCGTTTTGCTGCCTACAGTTGGTTGACAGAGTTTCAGTGATTCAATATTGGGTGATTCAGAGATTGATGATGCTAGTGTTGATTGATTGTGTGCTTCAATGATATTGATGGGTCCAGTATGAAAATTGGATGAAACATGGCCTTCAAGATTATGGTGTTGTGCTTCAGTGTATCCAATCTGAAAATTTATGAAACGTGGTACCTGGAGGAAGAAGGAGAAGGTTGTAGCCTTCTGTAGGTCGGCACCTACGTACTAGTAGATCAGCTAGTATAAGAGCTAAGGCGGTGGTAGCTCCCTTTCCAGTAGCAGCTGGAAAACGAGTAAAGGTTGGAGCATTTTAGTAGGCCTGCACCTACGTACTAGTAAATGGATCAGCTAGTACAAGAGCTAAGGGGGTTGTAGCTCCCTTCCAGGAGAGTCTGGAGAACGAGAGAAGGCTGTAGCCTTCTGTAGGTAGAAGCTTGTGTATTGGTATAGGACTGCACCAGTACAGAACCATTGTAAAAGACGTTTCTTATTAAAATAAGATTGAGATGACTTGCAGTAGGTGGTTTTCACCCACATTGGGTTTCCACCTTACATCATGGTGTTCATGTGTGCTTCTTGTGTGTGATGATTTATTATATTTTACTGCTCCTATTTACTGTTCATATGGTTAATAATGTTATGATGCACTCATTAATATCAACTAACTGTAGTTTTTAACCCCGTACAGAAATTACCTGCATACGAATTCTAAATCACAGGAAAAATAAAAATGCGAGAGCATAAGACATAAAACACATATACACAGAGATTTCCCACTGGATCTCAAAACCGAGACTACCAGCTTGATTT
>APFE031315596.1:11446-24297 GCA_000404065.3 Pinus taeda | reverse complement strand
CTAATTTTATCAGGTGCAAGGAAATTAGTTTAAATAACAACCTTGTTTGAAAAATTAAGGGAAATCACTTAAAAAAATTATGGACTCTAAACATCAAGATTAATTGATTGTTTGGTCATTATATAGGGATGGTAATTCTTATTTCTATGCAGTTTACTTTTTAAATATTATGGGGAGCTAAATGGTATAAAATATAAAAAATTAACTTAATATTTTCAATAATTATCCTGTAGTTACTATCTCGATAAATTTGCCAACCCCCAAAAGTTTTGAACCCTCAAATTTTCAACTTTCTCAATAAAGATCTCCCTAAAATTTTATATGCATTAATGAATACTATAAATCAATTCCAAAGAGTAATACACAAGAGAAAGGTGTTTTAGAAAAGTGTAGACTTCAAGAAAAAAAGAAAAATATTGGAAGTTAATTCAATGAACTTAAAGACAACCCCTCCAACATGGCTGCCTCAAATAAAAAATTATAGGATATTTTTCTCCAACCATTAACTATTACACACAAAAATTGTAATAACGCAAGTGTAATATTTAAATCCCAAGACCGAAATTTTGGGGATTTTCGAAGTAAAAAATTATTACAGTTCCCAAAAATTAAAAAAAAAATTCAAGAGGGAAAGGATAACATGCTCGAGGTGTTGGAATGTAAAGCAAATACACAAGCCTAGTATGAAAACTTGAAAATGGAAACAAGATTATTGAATACTAAAATTTGGGTTGTTCTCTGCAAATTAATCTCAATACCATGATATAAGGGTAGCCACTAAAATAAAGATCCCATTTTGAACCAAATGAGAAGGGAGAAAAGGGTAAATGGAAATTAATAGCTCCTAATTCCAGGAACTATTTTATTTTTTCCAGGTCTCCCTTAAAATAAGGCAATGCTAACCTCCATACCCAATTTTCTTATAAAATAATTTTTGAGTTACTATTAATAATTCACTATGACACAAAAAAAAATTCGAGTCAAAATTTTAAGCCCTTAATTTCACCCAAGGGCTAAATTTCACCGCCAAAAGTTTCCACTAAGATTATTTTTTATTGAAATATGCATGAGAACAAATATTATTATAAATATCACAATAAACTTGAAATAAAGATATAATTTATTTAACTTTTATGTTTCTTTTAATCTAGGAGATCTGATACGTATAATGGGGTACTCTTTTGATGATTATAATGGATTAGATTTTATTTGCAATTCGATCCATTTAATTTATATGGATTTCCTAGTTTGTTAATTTAATGTTAATATTTTCTATTAATTTAAATTAAAAATAAGTTCCAAAATAGATATGCCTATAATTATGGTAATTCGAAGAAAATATCTTCCATAGTTATAATTAAATTATTAAGTTGATGGTATATATTTAAACACCATGGAATCTACTAGAACATTCATAGTAATATTGAAATATTTAATCGGTAAAAGTTTCCATTAAGATTTTTGGTTGTTGTTGAAAAATGCATGCAAAAAAATATTTTTATAAATATTCAAAATATAATTTGTAACAAAGTTATAATTTAGTTAATGTTTACATTTTTTTTAATCTATGAAATGTGATAGGAATAATGGAGTGACCATTTTTATGGCTATCATGGATTGAATTTTATTTGCACTTTGATACATTGAATTTATGTGGCTTCCCTAGATTTTATTAATTTAATGTTAATATATTTTCTTAAGTTAAATTGAAAATAAATTCCAAAATATATATGCCTATAATTATGCTAGTCGTAAGAATAGATCTTCCATAGTTATAATTTAATTATTAGGTTGATTGTAGATATTTAAACCCCATGGAATGTGTTGGAATATTCATGGTAATATTGACATATAAATGATAAGATTTCTAAACCCATGGAATATGCAAGAATATTCATGGTAATATTGACATATCAATGATAATATTTCTATCCAAGTTAGGTATACTCTATTAATTAAATTATCTCAAAATAATTAATTTAAGAAAATGGCATGCCAAAACATCATATTGGGCATGTGGTATTTCTAAGCCATGGTAATGTAAGAAGAATTGTGTCCAATTAAAGGATTTCCATAATAATAGTGTGGGTGAATCTACATGGACAAACACTTTTTTATATATTGTATAACTCTCATAATAATAATAGAAATAGAGTAATGGCTATAGAAATTTTCAATCCATTTAACTACATGGTCACAATAGCTATAATCAAACAAATAAATCATTTGATGGTAAAAATATTATATATATAATCTATTATAAATTGATTTTGAAATAATTTTTTTTAATTATTAAGAAGGAATAGATATCATAACTAAATTTTAAATAAATCTCAGCACTTTATTTAAATTTTGATTATTTAATCTATAGCATCATCCTATTTATTATTGATAATTAAATTAAAAATTCTAGGAAAACTATTAATAAGGTATACACATGATCAAACATCAACAAAATTAAGGAATCATAAATAGTTTCACAATTAAGTTATATTATTCAAATTGTAAAATTTGTTATCCGAATATTTTAATCATTAAAAACTATTATATATAGTCTAATATAGTCTAATACTATATATATGAATATTATTTATATATATATGTGATTTTATTTAGTTTTTTATTTAAATTTATTTGTTTTCTGTCTCAATTTCTAATCAGAGCTAGAGTAATTTAGTGCTTTCTATTGAAATCTAAGGTGATGTTGAATTCAATTGCAATGACTCTCACTCATATTATGCGAATACCAAATGCCTTCCCATTTATTTCTTTAGAAGTAGAAATTAAAGGATACAAATAAAAATATAACGAAACCATTATACACCTAATGTTTCACCTTTTAATGCAAATCCCCCCTATGTTAGTTTTATTCAAAAATTTCTCATGTTCTTCTTCTCCTTGACTCACTTAATTATTTTATATATTTTCCACAACCTGTAAACATTAAATGACCTACAGCATTATTCCTTGTTAGTTATTCCGCATATATTATTTTCGCTCAACAATGTCTCATGTTCTTCTTCTCTTTTACTCACTCAATTATTTTATATATTTTTCACAACTATAACTAAAGCCATGTTTTTTCATTCTTCTACAAAGGTTGTATATAGTAGAAAAAATTTCAACGATGGAAATTTATTTTAAATCTTATAAACCGTGGCTAATATGTGTACTCCATAATATACATAAAGTAAAATGTTTAACGATATTTTTGTAAACATATTGAGAGTTCTAATGATTTTTAAGTTAAAATAACTTTACAGTATAGACTAGCCAATAAATTTAAAAAAAATTGCAAAAATTTACAACTCGTTTTTATTTTCTATTTTATTTTGAAAAACCATGGAATAGAAATCCACTCTAAATATTATCCCCAAAAATTGACAACTATATTTTACTTTTTTTTTTTTTAATTTTATTGTGTGAAACCATGGAATATTAACCCACTCTAAATATTATCCCCAATAAATTTCTCTACTAAGTGGAAAATTATCGGGCTTATTTACTTTGTAACATTGTTTGTTTTAACAAGAACTCATAAAGTGTCCTACTCATACACTATCCGTAAATATTATCTCATTTTTCTCTCTACTTAGCCATGCCCCTTCCTCTTCAAGGGTGATTTGATCCCCAAAGAATGACAACTCAACATGTTTTTTTGTTATACCTAACTACTTTAAGTATTAAATATGTTAATTGAGTACCCGACTGTTTGATTTTCCACTTCCCTGTTTGTATGGGTCTATAGCTATGCATAATAATTTCTAAATTCTTCTTCTTTGTCTCCTATTATGTTGGGAAAACTTGATCCTTGTTCACATTAGCAAGAAAGGCCCCTTTATTCAAGTAGAAAAGTTGGTCATAGATATTTTGATTTTTGTGGTTCTAAGAATTTTGCTTATGCTATTGAAATTAAAGGAATGAAGAATTATGGTGATGATTACACTAGAATGTGTTGGGTTTACTTATTGAAAAGTAAATCTGAAGCTTCCAAAATTTTTAAGGATTTTCAAGTATGGATTGGATATGAAGCATAATCACATACTGAGTTACTTAATATTGTTTATGGAAGAAAACTTACTCTATTGAATATGAAAAATATCTTTGCAAGCATGGGATTTAATACTAGAGCATAGTTCGATACAATTCTCAACAAAACTATGTAGTTGAAGGAATGACCATTACTATATTGAATATAGTCCATTCAATTGGATTTTTCAAAAACATAACATTTAGGTTTTGGGATGATGCGATTCTATGTACAATTTATGTTAAAAACATATGTTCGTCTCATGCTCTTAGAAAAAGACTCCTTGCAAAATGTGGTACGGACGCAATCCTTTAGTAAGCCATCACAAGGTCTTTGGTTCCTCTATATTCACTTATCTTCGTTATAGTATAGCCATTCTTGCATATTGGGTATATTATTGTATGTTTTGACCTCTAACTTTGTGGTTGTGATGTATCATAGGTCGGTTATGGTCAGAGTTCCTTCGAATATTGTACAATCTTTCCATAATTTTCATGATATGATTAAACCATAACTCAATTCTCATCTTGATATAATTTTTTTTGTACAATAATATATGTAAAATACTAATGGTATTCCCTTTACAACAAAGCATCAGATTGAAGGATGCCATCTATATTTCTAATGTTAGACTCTACTCTTGTCAAAACCATTCGTTCTTTTCCTGATTAATTTAAAGTTACTCCAATCCAAGATAAGGTATTCCTTTCTTGTATGTGTAGGTTAGTCTAAGACCAACTTGGGTTATCTTGTGACATTGTTTTTGGGTTAAAATTCATGCAAGTTTTTTTTCCTACATTTTGGCCTTCAAGTACTTGTCCAACGCTTCCTGTTTACAGGTTTCAATGTTGGTTGCGATTTTCACTTAATGTTGGCTGCAAGGAAGTTTGATGTTGTTCTAGTGTAAAGAAGACCCTTATGTAGCTAGGGCTTTCCCCAAAAGGGCCCACACTCAAAACAAGCCATGTATATCAATTTCAATTCAAGGGATTTACCCTCTCTTTGTTGATGACAATATTTAATTATGAGAAAAAAGTACAATGTAAATCTTTTTTTTTTTTAATTCCTAAGAACAATTCATGCAATTTTTTTAATTCTTACTATGTGTAATGAAGTGATTCCATCAAAATTTTATAATACTATAATATTTGTTCTATTTATATTCTATGAGTACACGTTAGATATTCATGTCAACTCTATATATTTTGTTTCTACATCGATTGTATATAATTTACTATTCCTATCATTTTATTTGAAGAAGAGAATACATAAATTAGTTAATAGCTGTGTTGAACCCTTGTCATGGGTGTTTGGAAAGGTTGTACTTTAGGTGCTATTATTAATTTACGCAAGACCGCTTGTTCCATGGCCTATTGGTATGGTTCTAGTCCATTGGCCTATAACAAGCTAAACAAGGGAAACATTTATTTCTCTACAAGTTAAACTATGTTTAAATTTATTTTTCTTACCTGCAATAATTCTTTTCTATAGTATCTTACAACAAACTATATTTTTACAGGTGAATAAGGGTTACTGCGTGTGTTTATATATTTATTCATCCAAACAAGCTTCTTTAATTTATTATATAATAGCATTTTGCATCATTGCACACATTCAAGTGTATTATTTTTTTGTTGAGAAACCCACATAGACTAGAATATACTTATCTAAGATTTTCTTGCTGGAAATAGTTTAAAGGCTATTGCATTTATCCCAACAAAGAACTATGATTCCAAGTAGTTCCCCCAAAGATCTAACTCCTACTTCCCACGAGAACAAATAGTAGTCCTTTTCCAATTTACCTTTCCTTGACCCTTAATAGCATCTCGCTACATTTGGGGTATGATAACAATAATTCTTTCCCAATATCCCTTTATATTTTATCCAACACGTTTTATCTCCAAAAAACCTTTTAAGTGAGTTGCACTCATGACATTTTTATTTTGAGACATGTGTTTTCTTTGTCATCTAGAAAGCCAACAATTCAACTCAAGCAAAAAAGTGAACACTTCTTTTTTACATTTTTATCTTGCCTCTTCTTGGCCATAACTCTTTCCTTGTGAATTATAAGTCGAATCTCACATGTAAGCCTTTAATAAATTTTCAAGAATGAGAACACAAAAAACCAAATTTTCTTTTATATTACTAAAAGTAAATATTTAGACTTTCCTATGCCACATCTACGACACATCATTTGGCCCAATTTGACTTGTTAGCGGCATCTTCAATTAAAAGGGTCCTAATAAAAAATTACCAAGGCTTATTACAATTCACTTTTTACATAAGAACCTTCAAAAGTACATCTTTAGCATGTTTAAAAAAGATGTATATTTTTTAAAATGAATTATATGTTTTCTTTGAAAATTAATTTATTAAATTAAACACAAATATAAATCAAAGGATAAAAATTCATCTCCACATTTTTATTTCTGAAATATATTTTGATTAAAATAATCATAAACAATTTAAATGAACATAAATGAGCTAAAATAGAGGATTCAAATTTAAATAATATTATGTATGTGTAAAATCATTACACAAAAAGGACAGATAGAACACAAAAAATAAACCCATAATAAAAAATAAAAAGCACATTTGAAAATTCTATCACTATAAAGCATCAATTTCCAACTAATTAATTTATAAAGTATAAAATTTGTCGCAGATTATGATAAACGTTTTGTGGTATATCTTTTAAATGTATTGAGTAATTGTGCTAGCAAAAATTTTATCATCATAATCAATTGTGATATTATAGTTATTTTTACTACTGAAGTGTGTGTTAATTAATAGAAGTTATGATAATTTGTAGAAATAAATGGGATGTTATTAAATTGAATATCAATTTTTACATAAAATAAGTTAATGCCCAAATTCAACTCATTTAAAGTGTAATTTCTATATATGATATTTATGTGTGGGTAAAACCATTATATAAGCACAAACACAAACATATACACAAAATAAACTATAATCAAAAGAATTTGAAATTCTATCATAAAACATAAAATTGTATTTAATAATAAGAATATATTAATTAAAAATAGTTGTTATTTTAAAATATACACATTGAATAGTGTCGCTTACAAAAAAGAATACAATGTCATTCATGATGTCATGGTCATTTACTAAAATAAGTGAAATTTTATTAAATTTAACATAGATAACTTATGCAAGCATTCAATTCATTTGAAGTGTAATTCTTGCATTGGATACTATTCATGCTTGAAATCATCACATAATTTATTCGTATAAAGTTAGTCTAATTGGATTTTTGTGTTCAATAATTTATAGACATACAAACACAAACAAACAAATCAATACATTACATAAAATAAAAACACAAATATCTAAAGTTTTACCATCATAAAACATGGATTTGTAACTAATTATCAATATATAATGATTATAAATGATTATAAAATAATTTGATTCTTAAATATGCATTGAATAATGATACTTACAAAATTTGATGTTGGATTGTAGCAACTTTAGCAACGACAACAATAAAAAAGTGGAGATTTAGTTAGAATATTAGATCAAGGAAATAGAAAAGCTTAATAACAACATTCCATGCAGAATTGATCATCTACTTATTGCAATCCAATAGTTTGTACAACAATTGGTTGACTAGAGTGAGAAAATAACTGCTCATGTAAAAAAATTTCAAGATAAACTCATAGTTCAAGGGAATGAAAATATATCCACTATAATTCAAAAGGCTCACGAAGAATTTTCCCAAGAAAAGAAAGAGTTAGCACAAACATTATATCATAGAGCTCAACATTTTTAATATTTCCCAATAATTCTTCAAAAAAAACTCTATAATTGTTGACGAATACAATTTTTTTAGAATTCCACAAAATGCTAAATGAGATTGACTGAAAGACAAAATATCTAGTGAAAGTTAATTTCCTATATGATTAAAAAATCAATTAACAAAAACTCATATAAAGCCACAATTTTTGAGCTCAAAAATACAACCCACAAAGAAAAGTGTTCATTACTTAGTATAACATGTTAAAAAATAAGTATCATCAAATTATTTCAACTTCAAAAATCATAATACACTAGAGAGTCTCTTATCCTCCACTAATTACATGTATTGCTCGTTTAGCATTTCCATCAAAAGTGTAACTTCATTAAAGAAATGTTGTTCCCATCACAATAGAATAGGAAGTTAGAGTATAGGTCATTTTTCCATACAAATAGCCAAGTAGAACATATTTCCCTTTACAAATACATATTTTAAAAAAAAATACAAGATAAATAGTAATCTTAGGTCATGCAATAAAGTGAACTAGAAATTATTTTTTTTCCTTAAACCATTACATATATAAAAAAGTAATAATAATTACGCAAAATATGTGGAATACCCAAATTATAAACAAAGGCATATATTATTCCTAATATCCTATGTTTCTCAAGTAAACATAAAAAAATGAACATAAGGCTTCTTTATTCAAGAAACAATGTTAACTTTAACCCAACACTTTTTAAATAAATGATAATTAGATGAAACTGTTAAACAGACATGGTTGATGAGAAACAAATAGAAAGATAAAGCATGCGATTCCTTTTTATTAACAATCTGATATACATTTATAGTACATTTGGTGACCATTGGGATTCACATCCCAAGGTCTCTTTGACTTCCTTGTCCATTCGGCTTCCACGCTAACCCTTTAGGATTAGGTGTCCAACATTCCCCCCCTTAATCCGAAGGGTTATGTATGAGTCCAAGAAAAGAGCTGTAATACAAAATGTGCAATAATGCATGGCAGCACTAGGCTGAATGTGCTCTATGAAATGTTGGTAAAAAAGGGCAGTGGTTTAAGGATAGCCACCAACACTGGAACGCTTAGTGCAGTTCCCGGAACTCTTCCAAAACTGGCAAGAAGCTGAAGTCTTCTGCTAGAGGAAGTGATCCTATTGTTTTAAAGAGGGAAACCTTCAACCATAAAAGGGAGGCCTCACCCCGCATAAAAGGTAAAACTTCAACCTGAAAAGGGAAGTCTCAACCTGTGATGGTTTAAGGATGACCAACAACTCTGGAATGCTTATGCAATTCTGGAACTCTTCCAAACTGGCAAGAAGCTGTAAGTCTTCTGCTAGAGGAAGTGTCCTCAATTTTGTCTCCGGAACTCTTCCAAACTGGCAAGAAGCTGTAAGTCTTCTGCTAGAGGAAGTGTCCCACATCGCCAACTGAAGGCATGTTCAGGGATCTTTGTCTCTGGCTACAACTCTGAAGCTGGTGTGGCAGGTTGTGGCTCAGGGTCGCTTGATGTGGCTTTGAAGCTTGTAGATGACCATCATTTCCCCCCCTGTCAGATACAAGGTGAGAAGATGGAGAAAACTCAACTGCAAGACTGTTCAATATTCTGGAACAAGTTCTGACATGTGTTTGAAATATCTTCTTGTCTGTTGATGCCCATTGCCAAGAAGCGATCCATCCTAGATGAATCTTTGTTCTTGCAGGACGATTGTTTTTGAAGCATCTGTTTGAAGAATGATTGGTTTTATGACAGTGCTTACATGGATGAAGATCAAAACAGTGATCTTTCATATGGCCAACTCGATCACAGTGTTGGCATTTCACGATCTGTTGTTGTTGTTGCTGCTGTGGAAGAGGAGTAGAATCTGGAACAGCTGAAGCTGAACTGTCATGAATGAAACCAACACTTTGAAACTGAATGGGCTTTGAGTAGTCTGGAATATGAAAGGACAAGTCCTTATCATATCCAAGACCGGTTCTGTGCTTGTTGTGGACAAGTTGTTCCCAAGGTCTGATGATGGGCTTGGGAAGTGCAGACTGAGTTTCTACATCTGCATGTACAACCGCTGCTTTATTTGAATGCACTGTAACATTATTGACTTGCTATTTATGGGAGTCTGTTTCAATCTTCTGAACAGAAACAGGTTCAGACTGATGACTCCACTTGTGTAATTCTTCCTGTTGTAGCTTTGTCTCAAGCTACAAAAACTCTAGCTTTTCTTGTGCATTTTGTATACATTTTTGAATGTTAGCAATAATGTCTTTATTGATTATGATTACACTGTCAACAGTGGATACGATTAGAGTTCTCAATAACTCTAATATTCTTTCAAGCTTAGCAATTTTTCTACATCTTAAAAAACCATCAAAAAAACTATTCTGGAAATTCTTCTTATAATCTTAATTGGTTCATTTCCTATTGTACTGCATTTTCTTCTTGTTGTATCCTTCAAAAATTAGTTTTTTTTCATTTGCTGTCGCAGGGCTTACATTGTTGCAAGATGTCTAAGCATGTCTTGGACTTCTTCAAAAAACAACTTGTATGTTGGTTGCTGCCATATGAAAAATTTGAAGAAATAAAATGTGTAGCACAAGATTGTTTTTCTCAGTGATTTGAATGGACGGTTTTGACACCTAGTAAGTGGTTAGAATTATATTCTCTAACATTGACAACCTTTTGCATCTCTCCTTGGACAGAGAATCTGCTGCAAAATTTTGTTCCTTATAAATATGTGAAAATGTCAGTCTTTGAAAATTATTGATCAGCACTCTTATGGGCTGCATCCAATTAAATAACATAGGCTACTCAAACTTTAATCTCTTCGATCAATAACCACTTTGGAATCTCCATAAACATCCAAAGATAAGATTCAATAGCCAACTTAGCAAAATAAAACTCTCAAAACACTATGAGCTTTACCGTATTAATAAATCCAATCCATATATTCCACCAATAAAATAATAATTTCCAAAATTCAAAACAATATATACCCGCTACCACAAACACTAATAAATGCCACCTAGATAAACTGCCTCGAAATGTCAAACTATCTAACTCTCCTGCATGCAAATATTGCATTGCCAAACTCTCGGAATAAACAGAATCCTCCCTCTGATTGGATTTTAGTCCATGGCGAAGTGTCCATCCACCTTCATCTTTGGTTTAGTGGTGGGCAACTCCAACAGCGACATCCCAGGGACCTCCAAAACCAAGTTCGTAGGTAATATCAAGCCTCCCACATGCTACTCTACAGAGGTTAAGAGCACAAGAGCCAGACATACGTAATGACCATACCTTGAAAAGTAGCCTGTTAATCCGATTTGCAGTGATGTCAACAGTTTCTTTATTCCGCTTTGTACCAATCTCAGCTGCAAGAAGCGCATTCCCCAACTCAGACTGAGAAGATGCACTTATAGGGTTCCCATTAAGAAAAGCACCCCTTCCACGGATAGCTGTAAACAACTCACCAATTATCGGATTGTAAACAACACCCACAGTTGGAACCTTTCCAATCGTAAGCCCAATTGAAATGCAGACAAAAGGAAACCGTTCAGTATCTTCTCGTGACAGGACTCCTTGAGCGATGATCCCCACGTGGTGAAACAATCGTGGTTTGGCAGAGTGCTAGCTCGTTTAACGTTGGGGTCCGGTCGGATGATGCCGGACCGCTTTCACGGATCTTTCACTGTGACTGTATATTTGCATTTGGTAGATATTTTGGGCCAGCGTAATATAAAGTCGGAGCAGAGGCCTATATATTTCACACTGGTTCTGTTGGGTAGCAGTGTAGTGCAGATAAGCTGTTTTTAAAATGGCTTCGAGTATGCAGAGCTGCTTCTTAATTCTCAACTTCTACTGAAAAAGAAATTTACTTTCAAAAACAAGGTCACTAAAAAGAATGCCATTCAAAAGCCTGAAAGTGCAGTAAGAAAAGTGAACGATAATAATGCTGTCACTCTCCGAAAAGACAACTATTGTGCTCCTAGTTTCTGAAACAAGGAAGGAATGGTTCTGGTTAATGATCTGGATTCTTCTAAAGATGGGGATTTTGCACTATCAGACTTGGTGAATTGTAAAATTTATCTCTGAGGTCGGTTGAGGGCACTGTTTATTCATAGATTGAAGGGCTGCCAGGTGTTTGCAGGGCCCGTTATGGGTTCTGTACTTATAGAATCAGCGGAGAATGAGAGCGCAGGTACAGAGAGCAGATTATGTCAGGATAGAGGCAGTGCTGGTGCGCCAGAAGGCGTCATGTCAGTTATGTCAGGACAGAGGAAGAGCAGCGCTGGACGGACAGAGGCAGAGCAACTTGGACAACGCTGGTCAGGGAATAATGCACAGAGAATAATGGGCAGCATTTCTTTCAGGAACGATCATGGGCAGTGAGGCGAAGAAACGTTCAAGTGAATATGGCAGAAATAAACTGCACAGAAAGGCCATAAACAAATGGCTCAAATTAATTATGCAGGGCAGGAATACGCCTGCTCTGCTACCATGTTAAACACACATGGACAACAAGAGAGATATGAAATATAAAACATGCAATACAATTTTATTAACAAGAGATTTACATTTATAGTACATTATGTGATCGTTGGGATTCACATCCCAAGGTCTCTTGGAATCCTTTTGTCCATTCGACTTCCACACTAACCCATTTAGGATTAGGTGTCCAACAAAAACATTTTATCTTTTTAGGTTCTTCTTTGTGCCATTGTTTTGGCTGGACTCTAGCTTGATTTGGGCCATATTTCCCTTAGTTTTATTGCCCTTCCCAAAAAAGGAAAAATTCTCTTCCTCCTCAACTTTTGATGTTACTCCATCTCTAGTGTTCCTTCGAATCTCTAGTGTTAAACACACATGGATAGCAAGAGAGATATGAAAGATAAAACATGCAATACAATTTTATTAACAAGAGATTTACATTTATATTACATTATGTGACCGTTGGGATTCACATCCCAAGGTCTCTTGGACTCCTTTTGTCCATTCGACTTCCACACTAACCCATTTAGGATTAGGTGTCCAACATTCCCCCCCTTAAT
>APFE031315590.1:0-17388 GCA_000404065.3 Pinus taeda | reverse complement strand
GGACGAGATTTGACATGGGTCAAGTAGGACAGATCGAGATTCCAAGATTTCATGATGAGGCGCTCCTGAGGAGAGTCCGGAAAATTTGTGTCTTGCCAATGTCGAATAGCCAAAGTTTCTTGGAGATTTTGCTTCAGGAGAAGCCATAGCGTTTCTATCGACCTGCTGTTATTGTTGAAGACTCTATTGTTCCTTTCCTTCCATAGTATCCAGTAGATAAAGCCTAGGATAATGTTCCACAACGAGTTTAGCAGAGAGCTATGGAAAGGGTGATTTGGCCATGTTCTTATGGTATTTGCTATGTCCCCCTGTCATTTTCCTGATCTTCTATTACATTGATCAATTTTCTCCCATAACTGAGTAGCTAGTGGACAAGTGTCCATGAGATGTAAGATGGTTTCTGAGTTGACATTGCAGTTGGGACATCTCGATGGTCCAATGAATCCCCTTTTTTGTAGATTATCCTAAGTAAGGATACGCCTCTTACCTAAGAGCCATAGAAAGGTGGAACCCTTAGGCCAGAGTCCTGGTTGCCAAACCTGATCCCAGAGCTGATCCTTTGCTGTATGAGTGTTAGAGTAGCGTAATTGGTATGCTTCCTTGGTGGTGAACATGCCTTTTGGCGTATGTCCCCATCTCAGTTTGTCCTACTGATTCGAGTGCTTGATTATTCTATGATTTAACTCATGTTCAATTTCTGTGTAGGTTTCTTCTTGCTAATCGGTCTGCCAGGTGCTAGCGGGTTTCCATAATTTAAATTCTTGAGATGGTTGATGCTGCCAGCATTGATAAACATGAATGAGATTGGCTTGCTGCATAGAAGCCTGCCAGATTGGCTTGTGGAAGAGAGAGGCCAATTTCGGGAGCTGCTGCCATGAGTCCTCCTAGAACCTAGCTGTGGTGCCTGAGTGGATTTCCCAGAAGCTATGCTCTTGTATGAAGGCGCTGTGAAGCTTGGCGGCATTCCAAATCATGGATCTTGGAATGGTAGGGATGATTCTTATGAGATCGTCCCATTGACTTCCTGGCACATATTTTTCTTGCCAGAGCCATGCCCAGGGGATGTGTGGTTTGGCAATCCAATTCCACCGTATCCGGGCTCCCATTGTATTGTTGCTTTGGAGAGGATCCCTTAATCCGATCCCACCATTTGATTTTGGCTGGAAGACTTCTTTCCAATTGACAAGAGCCCATTTCCTATTGAGCCCTGTGGAGCCCCACAGAAAACTTCTTTGAAGATTGCGGATTTAAGTATGGGGGATTACCTTGAGAACCCATTTGGGTGCTTCCAAAATAGAGAAAAGATACAAAGGCATAGCTTGGAGAACAGATTTGATCACTATGAGTCTGCTAGCTATGTTGAGTGAGCGAAAAGTCCAGGAAGAAAGTCTTGCTTCCAATTTGTCGAGAAGCATCCTCCAGGAAGCATGTTTAATGGCTGAGTCCAGCAGAGGAGCCCCCAAGTATTTTGAGGGAAGCGCTGCTATGGAGAATCCTAGAATTTGAGCAATGTTTTTCTGAGTGGTGACTGGGGTATTGAAAAAGAAAAGTTGGGATTTGGAGGCATTGTTAGAGGTTCCAGAGTCTTCAGAGAAGAGAGAGAGCAGGGCTTTGAAGGCTTTTGCCTCTTGGGATGAGGGATGACCAAAAAGGATTGTATCATCTACAAACTGTTGATGGGATAAAGGATGGAGACCATGTAGAGAGATACCCCTTAGAGCATGAGAGGAGATAACATGGTGAAGTAGACGGCTAAGTCCTTCTGCCATGAGGATAAAAAGGAAGGGGGAATAGGGGATCCCCTTGACGAATACCTCTAGAGGGGCGAAAGGGCGCAGAGGGAGAACCATTGAGCAGGATAGAGAAACAGGGAGTGGTGATGAGATTCATTATCCACCTTGTCCATGTGGCATTGAAGCCAAAAGCCAATAACGTTTGATGAATATATTCCCAACTAAGTTTATCGAAAGCTTTGGAGAGATCAAGGTTTAGAATCATACCTGGATTTTTGAGTAGTTTCAGGGAGTGGATCACTTCGTTTGAAAGAATAATGCCATCCATTATCTGACGCCCTTCTACATATCCAGTCTACTCCGGCAAGATGAGAAGAGGGAGTAGAGGTTTGAGTCGGTTCACCAATACTTTGGAGATGAGTTTGTAGATGACATTGCATAATGCAATCAGCCTATATTGGTCTGGCGTATTTGATTCATCCCCTTTGGGGACTAATGCTATGAAAGTAGCATTTAGGGAGGGGAGAATCCAGTGCATAGATCTTGATTCTTCCACTAGTTCCCAAACCTCTATGTTGATGAGCTCCCATAACTCATGAAAGAAGTTGGTGGTGAAGCCATCAGGACCTGGTGCCTTGCCATCCTTGATTTGGGTCATCGCATCTTCTACTTCCTGTATTGAGACGGGTTGGAGCAGTAACAAAAACCATCTATTAAAATACACACATAACAAATATTAAACATGTAGTGCGCATTTGATTTATAAAACAATGGAATGGCGCATATGTTATAAATCATGTCAACGACATATGTTATGAAGCTATGGTGGTGGATTAATATTAAAGTGTGAAATCATATGGTAAGCGGTGCTCACAAACGACAAATGAAACGGTGAACGAAGTTTATGGTTTAACACTATCGGATGCCACGGGATAAACGCATCGAGTTAAACATAGTATATGGTTGATATGTGCATAGTTTCCATTACACCGAATGTAATATTTGGTGCGGTTCTAAACAATATTGTATATGGTTATAACAATGAAAAATGTAATTTAATACACTGCTATGTTTGCCATTAAAGTTAGTCACCAACACTATATATACATGTAATGTAATGCCATGAAGGGTGGAGAGGAGTTGTGACATTTTGTAGAGCAGAGAAGAGTTTTAGTGCAGCTTTGGGGATTTTGGAGGCAAAACTTTGTAGGTTTATTTCGGGAGTTGTAAGAGGTCTTTTTCTGAGTAGTTAGTTGCATTGGATTTCTGAGATCGAGTAGAACACAACTGTACCAGCCAAGGATCTAGTTGATTTAGCTTTGATGTATTTTTTTGGCTTTGAATTTATAATATAGAGGCCTCCCCATTGAAGACCAAGGCTTGGAAATGTAGGCTTGAAGATAACTCCGTTAATAATCTCTTGTGTCACTTTTCTTCTCATGGTTTTCTGTTCTAATATGCTGCAAAATTTATTAATAGCTATCCATGCTTATGTATTTAATGGTGTTTTTAAATCATGTAATAACACTTTCTAACAGTTAATAAATCACAATTTCAATTAAATATCTTTTTGGGATCATTTGGTATCAGAGAAGGTTGTTGTTAATTGTGATTTTAAGTGTGCATGATCACCAAGAAAAAATCAAAGCTTGGTGAAGGATAACTTGTTGCAGGAGATCTAGAGGTTGGCTCTAGGAGAAGGACAACTTGAGGACAAGAGATGGCTGAAGAAGGAAGCAGTGATTATCCATGTGGATCTTATGCAGGTTTCGTAGATGCTTTCATGACCTTGTGAGCCATGGTCGAAGAAATGGATCGAGAGTTTAAGACAACAAAGTCTAAAGATGAAGAAGGAAATACATCACAATCTGGAAAAGAAGATGAAGGCGATCAAAAAGACCACATCACTTCTCTCTTGACTCCACTTGAAACTTCGAAACCGTCGTTGAAACTCGATGTTAAGTTTGAGTTACCCATGTACAATGGAGAAGTTGATGTCGATAATCTTGACAACTGGGTAAGGAAAATGGAGGTCTATTGTGGTGTGCAATAGATCACTGAAGATGAAGTCAAAATCAGACTTGCATCGCTTCGTTTAGCAGGCACAACATTGATATGGTGGCAGAGTAAGTTACCGAAAGGCACTTAGCATATCAGTAAGATTTTTCCATCATGGTTTGATTTTATTACTGCACTTAGAGAAAATTTTTATCCATTGGGATATAAGGAAAAATCTTTAACATAATGGCAAGGACTAAAAGTAAGGAAAGGTCATTCAGTGCAGGAATATACAAATGAGTTTTGTAAGAAGGCATTGATGCTAGATATTCCTTTGTATACTCAAGAAAATCTAATGAAAGACATAGGAGGATTACCTGAGTATGTTCGCAATACTGTATTTATGTTCAGTCCTACTAACTTGGATGAAGTGGTAGTACAAGCGACTTACATTGAAGCAGGTAATTTGGGAGTTGGGGTATCATCAGAATTGACAGCCAGAATGGAAAGCAAGGGAAAAGGGAAAGTGAAGAAAGTAAACTTCGGCAAGAAGGAGGTTGAAAAATATCTCTTGTAAATATTGCAAGAAAGAGGGCCATGACGAGGATCATTGTTGGCAATGGCATCCCAAAAATAAACCAAAGTGGGCTAGAAAAGGGAAGAAAAAGGTTGCAACAACAATGAAACCATTGTGCCTAGGGTTAGATTCAGGCAATGAGACACAGGTCACATCATTGATTATCACTGGTAAATCCGACAAAAGTTAATGATTCTAACAACTCTAGAGGCAAGTTATTTCATATAAGGGTTGTTATGAAACATACAAAGATCGACACACTGTTGGATAGTGGATCTCAAACTAACCTAATTTCAGAAGAAGCTGTTAAGAAATTGGGATTGAAAACCATAAAGCATCATAAACAGTACACTTTAATTTGGATGAGAAGAAATCATAAATTGTGAGTAACTGAGCAATGCATGTTACCATTTGCAATAACTTCTCAATTTAAGGATAAGGTGACATGTGATGTGGTAAAACTAGATACACGTGGGATGGTCTTGGGAAGCCCGTATTTATATGATATAAAAGTGATCTTTTGCAGGAAAACTAATTGGTATCACTTGTTCAAAAAAGGAGTTGAATATGTTGTACATTCTCATCACACAAAAGTGATAAATCTCTTTTTATAGTTGAGCAGTTAAAACAAGCAGCTTATGCTAGGAAAGGTGTTGTTGTACAATCTAAAGAACTTAAGCAAGGGATCATTAAAGCTAATTAAAAACAGATAACTTTGCTTAAGGAATCCAAAATTGTACATCAACAAGATTTGTAGCGTGATAAGTTCATTTTTGTTTCAACTATGAAAGGAAAGTAGGGTATGGTTTTAGCTATGTCAATACTTTTAATGTTGTTAATGGGTTTATTAGTTTTTAGTGGTGTCTCGATATTAACAACAAATATGAATGTAGATGTGGGTGGAAAAGGACTTGATATATTCTGTAGTTTGTGTGTTTTGCTGATGATTGCATGGATGAGTAAAGTGTACAGGTTCATAACAGAGTGGAAAGATACCGAACAAGTAGGAAAATGGAACCCACATTGGTCTTATGGAAATTTAGGCTTTTGGTGGCCCAAAAGGTCTAAGAGGGGAGGAAATGATCCGAAATTGATCAATGGATGATCAAGGATCTAAAAAAAGCCTAAAATTCAAAGTTACTAGATTCAAGTGGAAGCAACACCATTGTGTAGATCTCGCTGAAACGACTCCAATGCAACTTGAACAGGTGCATTTGACCTCTGAATGAACGAGGAATTGCTTGTGGAAGTTTGAGACGAAACAATGTTTTACTGCTCGACACATGGCAAACGTACACGTCTAACTCAGTGGTAGATCTCTAGCTTTGTTATAGTGGTAATATCTCAAGTTTGGTTGCAAGGTGAAATAATAGGTTAAAAGGTGATTTTTACATGGTGATGGCATGTATCTATTAAAATGTCATTTTTAAAAACAAAAACCATATATTAAAATGCACACATAACATATATTAAACATGTAGTGTGCATTTGATTTATAAAACAATGGAATGGGGCATATGTTATAAACCATATGTTATGAAGCTATGGTGGTGGATTAATATTAAAGTGTGAAATCATATGGTAAGCGATGCTCACAAACAACAAATGTAGCGGTTAAAGAAATTTATGGTTTAACACCATCAGATGCCACAGGATGCGCCGTTCCACTGTGTTCACACTTGCCACGCAGTTCCACCACTCCACCATGTTCACATACTATATTTGATGTGGATGTAACGTTCTTGCCACAGGCTCTAATGTGATTCCATCACCACCGAGAATGTTCTACTACATTTAATACGTAGTTCAACAATAATGCCACGGTCTGCAGCTCTATCGACCGCCCATAATATGCAATTTGTTATGTAATGTTTTGTGCACATGTCAATAGGTTATGTTGCTATGCTATGTTTAAGACGTAGTTCCACCATAACCGCAATAGTTCCACCACTCCACCATTCACATACGATTGGTTTTGGTTTTAACTATATACTAAGTTTGGGGAAACCATATAAATGTGCCGGAGTTAAAACATAGTATATGGTTGATATGTGCATAGTTTCCATTGCACTGAATGTAATATATGGTGTGGTTCTAAACAATATTGTATATGGTTATAACAATGAGAAATGTGATTTAATACATTGCTATGTTTTCCATTAAGGTTAGTCATAAACACTATATATACATGTAATGTAATGCCATGAAGCGTAGAGAGGAGTTGAGAAATGTTGTGCAATAGAGAAGAGTTTTAGTGTAGCTTTGGGGATTTTGAGGCAGAACTTTGTTGGTTTATTCTAGGAGTTGTAAGAGATCTTTTTCTGAGCCGTATGTTGCGTCGGATTTCTAAGGTTGAGCAGAACACAATTAGACCAGCCAGGGATCTTGTTGATGTAGCTTTGATGTATTTTTTGGCTTTGAGTTTCTAATATAAAGGCCTCCCCATTCAAGACCAGGGCCCGAAGATGTAGGCTTGAAGATATCCAAACTCCGTTAATAATCTCTTGCATCACTTTTCTTATCATGGTTTGATATTCTAATATGCTACAAAATTTCTTAACAATTCTTCATGCTTATGTATTTAATGGTGTTTTTAAATCATGCATTAACACTTTCTAACAATGAATAAATCACAATTTCAATTAAATATCTTTTTGGTATCCTTGTAACATAGTTCAGAGGTGCGTATCCACCACATCTCTTCTCAGAGATAAGCTACCATCGCCCGAGCTATCTTATTTCCATTCTGTTTGTAAGCATAGTTCAATATTTTTCTATTAATGAAATGAAGTGTTTTTATGCTACAGCTCTATGTTTATGATTATATATGTAAGTTTTTGCATTCTTGTTTAAGTTCTGATCACCACTTCAACCCATTCAACAATGATTCCACCTCACGGTCGAACATCATAAACCATCGCCGTATTGGTCTCTACCCAAGCCTCCCAGGGCTCTAGAGCATTTGTTCATGCCATTTTGTAAAGTCATCCACACCGAAAATAATGAAGTTGTGTTCATCAGAGGAAGTGGGATTGTAGGTGATGAAGCCAATGCCCCATTTAGAGAAGGGACCACTAGAGATAATAAGATTTAGTGGGCCTGGGAGTGTGCACATTTTCTTGATAAAGATTGAGCAAGGATGACATAGTTGGACTACAAGAATATAGTCTTTAAAAAACATTGGCTAGTAGTATCCTATGCACATAATTTTCTGGGCAGTAGCCATTCCATAAAGATGACCGCCACAGGACCTAGCATGGAAATTCTCATTTAAAACATGTTCCACGTCAGCATGAGTGAGGCAACATCGAAGAATGGTATCAACACCATGATGATATAAAGTATCATTCATCACTAAATAGTTTATGGCTTGGTGGTGAATGTGATGATGGTCATCTCTCAAGAGATCTGGGTGGAATTGTTGCATTTGGAGGTAGATAGTAATGTCTCCATACCAAGGTTCGTTTGAGTTGACTAGATAGGCAGATTCATCAAGAAGAGGATGATGGGTTACCTCATCTAGATTGAAAATAGGAAGGTCTATCAATGATTCATCGAAGACTAATGATTTTTTAGCCTTAGGAGTGGCAAAAACCAAATCAAATTGCTAGAGCATAACAATCCATTTGGAATATTCTCCTCCAATGACTTGACGAGATAGAATGTGTTTCATGGGATTCTCCAAGGTGATGAGAGTAGTCTATCTCAACAATATATAATGCCATAAGAAATTGACAACAAAGACAACTGCTAAGGATAACTTTTCCACATGTGAATATCAGAGTTCAAGCCTAGCCAAGCCTTTTGAGAGATAATAGATCGCATGCTCACTAAGATCATCATGGATTTGTACTAACACTAGAGGCAAGTTATTTCATATAAGGGTTGTTATGAAACATACAAAGATCGACACACTGTTGGATAGTGGATCTCAAACTAACCTAATTTCAGAAAAAGCTATTAAGAAATTGGGATTGAAAACCATAAAGCATCATAAACAGTACACTTTAATTTGGATGAGAAGAAATCATAAATTGTGAGTAACTGAGCAATGCATGTTACCATTTGCAATAACTTCTCAATTTAAGGATAAGGTGACATGTGATGTGGTAAAACTAGATACACGTGGGATGGTCTTGGGCAGCCCGTATTTATATGATATAAAAGCGATCTTTTGCAGGAAAACTAATCAGTATCACTTGTTCAAAAAAGGAGTTGAATATGGTGTACATTCTCATCACACAAAAGTGATAAATCTCTTTTTATAGTTGAGCAGTTAAAACAAGCAGCTTATGCTAGGAAAGGTGTTGTTGTACAATCTAAAGAACTTAAGCAAGGGATCATTAAAGCTAATTAAAAACAGATAACTTTGCTTAAGGAATCCAAAATTGTACATCAACAAGATTTGTAGCTTGATAAGTTCATTTTTGTTTCAGCTATGAAAGGAAAGTAGGGTATGGTTTTAGCTATGTCAATACTTTTAATGTTGTTAATGGGTTTATTATTTTTTAGTGGTGTTTCGATATTAACAACAAATATGAATGTAGATGTGGGTGGAAAAGGACTTGATATATTCTGTAGTTTGTGTGTTTTGCTGATGATTGCATGGATGAGTAAAGTGTACAGGTTCATAACAGAGTGGAAAGATACCGGACAAGTAGGAAAATGGAACCCACATTGGTCTTATGGAAATTTAGGCTTTTGGTGGTCCAAAAGGTCTAAGAGGGGAGGAAATGATCCGAAATTGATCAATGGATGATCAAGGATCTAGAAAAAGCCTAAAATTCAAAGTTACTAGATTCAAGTGGAAGCAACACCATTGCGTAGATCTTGCTGAAACGACTCCAATGCAACTTGAACAGGTGCATTTGACCTCTGAATGAACGAGGAATTGCTTGTGGAAGTTTGAGACGAAACAATGTTTTACTGCTCGACACATGGCAAATGTACACGTTTAACTCTGTGGTAGATCTCTAGCTTTGTTATAGTGGTAATATCTCAAGTTTGGTTGCAAGGTGAAATGATAGGTTAAAAGGTGATTTTTACATGGTGATGGCATGTATCTATTAAAATGTCATTTTTAAAAACAAAAAACATATATTAAAATGCACACATAACATATATTAAACATGTAGTGTGCATTTGATTTATAAAACAATGGAATGGGGCATATGTTATAAACCATGTCAATGACATATGTTATGAAGCTATGGTGGTGGATTAATATTAAAGTGTGAAATCATATGGTAAGCGATGCTCACAAACAACAAATGTAGCGGTTAAAGAAATTTATGGTTTAACACCATTAGATGCCACGGGATGCGTCGTTCCACTGTGTTCACACTTGCCACGCAGTTCCACCACTCCACCATGTTCACATACTATATTTGATGTGGATGTAACATTCTTGCCACAGGCTCTAATGTGATTCCATCACCACCGAGAATGTTCTACTTCATTTAATACGTAGTTCAACAATAATGCCACGGTCTGCAGCTCTATCGACCGCCCATAATATGCGATTTGTTATGTAATGTTTTGTGCACATGTCAATAGGTTATGTTGCTATGCTATGTTTAAGACGTAGTTCCACCATAACTGCAATAGTTCCACCACTCCAACATTCACATACGATTGGTTTTGGTTTTAACTATATACTAAGTTTGGGGAAACCATATAAATGTGCCGGAGTTGAAACATAGTATATGGTTGATATGTGCATAGTTTTCATTGCATTGAATGTAATATATGGTGTGGTTCTAAACAATATTGTATATGGTTATAACAATGAGAAATGTGATTTAATACATTGCTATGTTTTCCATTAAGGTTAGTCATAAACACTATATATACATGTAATGTAATGCCATGAAGCGTAGAGAGGAGTTGAGAAATGTTGTGTGACAGAGAAGTGTTTTAGTGTAGCTTTGGGGATTTGGAGGTAGAACTTTGTTGGTTTATTCTAGGATTTGTAAGAGATCTTTTTCTGAGCCTTATGTTGCGTCGGATTTCTAAGGTTGAGCAGAACACAACTGGACCAGCGAGGGATCTTGTTGATGTAGCTTTGATGTATTTTTTGGCTTTGAATTTCTAATATAAAGGCCTCCCCATTCAAGACCAGGGCCCGAAGATGTAGGCTTGAAGATATCCAAACTCCGTTAATAATCTCTTGCATCACTTTTCTTCTCATGGTTTGATATTCTAATATGCTACAAAATTTCTTAACAATTCTTCATGCTTATGTATTTAATGGTGTTTTTAAATCATGCATTAACACTTTCTAACAATGAATAAATCACAATTTCAATTAAATATCTTTTTGGTATCCTTGTAACATAGTTCAGAGGTGTGTATCCACCACATCTCTTCTCAAAGATAAGCTACCATCGCCCGAGCTATCTTATTTCCATTCTGTTTGTAACCATAGTTCAATATTTTTCTATTAATGAAATGAAGTGTTTTTATGCTACAACTCTATGTTTATGATTATATATGCAAGTTTTTGCATTCTTGTTTAAGTTATGATCACCACTTCAACCCATTCAACAATGATTCCACCTCACGGTCGAACATCATAAACCATCGCCGTATTGGTCTCTACCCAAGCCTCCCAGGGCTCTAGAGCATTTGTTCATGCCATTTTGTAAAGTCATCCACACCGAAAATAATGAAGTTGTGTTCATCAGAGGAAGTGGGATTGTAGGTGATGAAGCCAATGCCCCATTTAGAGAAGGGACCACTAGAGATAATAAGATTTAGTGGGCCTGGGAGTGTGCACATTTTCTTGATAAAGATTGAGCAAGGATGACATAGTTGAACTACAAGAATATAGTCTTTGAAAAACATTGGCTAGTAGTATCCTATGCACATAATTTTCTGGGCAGTAGCCATTCCATAAAGATGACCGCCACATGCCCTAGCATGGAAATTCTGATTTAAAACATGTTCCACGTTAGCATGAGTGAGGCAACATCGAAGAATGGTATCAACACCATGATGATATAAAGTATCATTCATCACTAAATAGTTTATGGCTTGGTGGTGAATTTGATGATGGTCATCTCTCAAGAGATCTGGGTGGAATTGTTGCATTTGGAGGTAGATAAGAATGTCTCCATACCAAGGTTCGTTTGAGTTGACTAGATAGGCAGATTCATCAAGAAGAGGATGATGGGTTACCTCATCTAGAATGAAAATAGGAAGGTCTACCAATGATTCATCGAAGACTAATGAGTTTTTAGCCTTAGGAGTGGCAAAAACCAAATCAAATTGCTAGAGCATAACAATCCATTTGGAATATTCTCCTCCAATGACTTGACGAGATAGAATGTGTTTCATGGGATTCTCCAAGGTGATGAGAGTAGTCTATCTCAACAATATATAATGCCAGAAGAAATTGACAACAAAGACAACTGCTAAGGATAACTTTTCCACATGTGAATATCAGAGTTCAAGCCTAGCCAAGCCTTTTGAGAGATAATAGATCACATGCTCACTAAGATCACCATGGATTTGTACTAACACTATATCAATGGAGGATGGTGAGGCTGCCAAGTATAAGATAAAGTGACACCAATAGTTGGGAGGACTAAGCAATGGGGCATATGTGCGTGCCTCTTTCAAGGCATCAAATGATTGTTGGGATTTCTCATCCCACAACTAACGGTTGAGAATCAGAATATTCTACCAAGAAGGTTCTCCTTCTTCAGGTGACCCACTTCTACCGCTACTTGGAGATATGAGGACTTTCAAGCCTTCAAGCTGGCTCGGTATGTCTTCAGGATGTTGACCCCGAATATAGGGTTTCCAAAGCGCTTTTTCCAACCAGGGCTTCTAGGACTAGTAACTCAACCCACCAAGGGATTCCAGAGTGTTTTTCCAACCAAGGCTTCCAAGACTAGTAACTCAACCCAAGTTGTTACTGGGCTTCTAGAGTGTTTATCTAACCATGGCTTCCAGGAATTAGTAACTAAACCCAAGCTAAAGGAAACATGAGGACCAACTAGAAAAGTAAAGAAATAAACCCACAACACTATGGCTATCCAGGAAATGGCAAGGTTAGGAAACTCCACTGTCAATCTTGGCAAACCGCCATGCCAATGATAAATCATGACGAATAAACCACATGCATATGCCATGCATGCCAAACCTAGTGAGGAAAACATACATGCAACTCATTACTTGCAAGCAAAACCCGATGTTGTACTTTGCTTCTCTTCCTTTGCCTTCTTTCTCCAAAACTCTAAGTATGCCACACTCCTCCAAGAGTGCTCCAAAAATATTGTATGTGTCCAAGAGTATGAGAGAAAGAGAATAGAGAGAGAGCTCCAAAATTGAACTGACAAAAGTCTGAGAACTGATCCTATGAAGCCTTTTTATTAATGAGGCCTCTATTTTCTTCATTTCCCATTATTTTCATAAATAAATGTGCCAAAATACCATTTTTCCTTTCCAAAGAATTTGTCATTGCCTTTTCGAATTTCCTTAGCCATTAACAAATCACCAGTTATCCCCATCACTATGCTTTTTCCCAGCATTCAGCTTGGAATAAACATCCCAACAACTGTGGTTATTATTTTTCCTTTATTAAATTTTATTACATGGAATTTTCACCAGGGTTGTTATAGAACCCTCCCCCTTGGGAGAACACCATCCTCGGTATTCAACAACACCTACAGCCAACAAGGCTTCTGTAAGAAAAACATACTACCCATGGAGCTTTATAAATTAGCTCATTGCAGTATTTACAATGATCATCATGTTGAGAAGCAAACCAACATGACAACATAATAAGTAGAACATCATAATGACATGAAAACCATACCGCTTATTGAATATTTATAACATATCTCGTGGTGGTATTTACATCTGTATACATATGTACATATACCAAACATCACCAAAACATGTACCAAAACATCCGCTCAACCAATGAATAAGCAAGGGTACATAGCCCACGTCTGATCCACCATCTCCCATGTAGATTCATTGGGCCAAAATTGCTTCCATTGCACTTTAACCTACTTGATTTCTCATTTCCAGAGCATGAACACCTTTCTCTACAATATACAATGTCGTTCCTACTGGAACTATCCTTCTGGCTCCACCTGCAATACAGACCAGTCAATCATATGATTAACATCTTTAACATACTTCTTAAGCAATGACACATGGAAAACATCATGGAATTTCATTATCGAAGGCAGTGCAAGTTGATAGGCTACTGGCCCAATCCTCTCAATATTCCTAAAAGGTCTAAAAAACCGGGGTGCCAACTTTTCACATGATCCAATATGCAAGGATCTCTTCTTTCGTTTGATGCGCAAGTACACCTATTTCCCAACATGGAACTCCTTGAACAACCTATTTTGATCTGCGTAGTTCTTCTGTCTATCCCGTGCTAATTTCAAATTCTTCTTGATTACATGCATTCCTCACTCCATGTATTCCAACATGTCTGGTCTAATCAACACCCTGTTCACCAGATCACTCCAATTGATGGGAGTATTAAAACTATTCCCATACAACGCCTCAAACAGGCTCATCCTTAGTGACTCCTAGTACCCATTTTTGTAAGCACACTCTGCCAGTGGAAGGTACTCTTTCCACTTCCACTTTTGATGCATCACATACATCCTCAACATGTCCTCCAATATCCTGTTGACCCTCTTTGTCTGCCCATCTATCTGTTGATGATAAGATGTACTGAAGGCTAACTCTGTAGCCAAACCTGCAAATAACTCCTTCTAAAACTTGGAAGTGAACTTCACATCCCTGTCTGACACAATATTATTCGGAACTCCATGCAATTTGACCACGTCCTTGATGAAGATGTGTGTTACATCACTCGCTGAGAATGTAGACTTCACTGTAATGAAGTGTGTTTCCTTTATCAACCTGCCCACCACTACCATGATGGAATCACGTTGTCTCACTGTCCTCGGCAAACCTCTTATAAATTCCATGGAAATGACCTCCCATTTCCACTCTGGAATCAGAATCAGCTATAGAAGCCCACATGGATGCTTACACTCTACCTTCATCTGCTGAAAATCCAAGCACTTAGCCACAAACTCTGCTACATATCACTTCAAATTCGGCCAATAATATAATTTCGGCACTGTTGTTAGCATCTTCTAATATCTTGGGTGACCTAAATATGGTTTCGCATGAAACTCCCTCAATCTCGCCTTCTTGAGCTCACTATTATTTGGCACATATATCATGTCTCTAAACCTGTACTTGTATCACTAGCTGAACCCTGCTGCAACTTGTGCACAATCTCCATATACCTGACATCCTATTGACCTGCTTGCAAGATCCTATCTTGTAAATCCATCCCGTAGGAGCTCATACCTACTATGGTATTACATGCATCCTCCTATTAAGAGCATTTTTGATCTTGTTGTCTTTATCTTTGATATACTTGATCTCAAAATTGAACTCACTGATCATGGCCAGCGACTGAGCCTACCTGCAATCAAATTCGGTTGGTTAAATTGATACCGCAAACCACTTTGATCACTCATCAATACAAACCTCCTACCCAGAAGAGATTGCCTCCACATGTTCAATGCATGTATGACCACTGCCAACTTAAGATATGTAGTGGGTAGTTCTTCTCATGCTATTTTAGTTTCCGTGACTCATAGCATACCACCTGTCCATCCTGCATAAGGACTCCATCAAGTCCTCTCTTACAAGCATATGTACATATTACAAACTCTTTGTCCACATTGGCAATATTTAACACTCATGCATGTGTCAACAACTGCTTGAGTTGCTAAAAAATGGACGCACACTCCTCTGTCCATTCACACCTCTTACCTTTCCTTTGCAATGTTGTGATAAGATAATAAATCTGCAAGAAGTTCCTAATGAACCTCCTGTAATAACTTGTTAGCCCCATAAAAGATCTCACCTTATCCACATTCCTGGGAACTACCCACTCCATGATAGATCTTACCTTTTCTGGGTCCACTGCTATGCCATCCTTAGAAACCACGTGTCCCAAGTAGTGTACCTCAGTCTTAAAGAATCTGCACTTGATGAGCTTAACATACAACTGATTCTCTCTCAATAATATCAAAATTGCTGCTAAAATCTTGACATGCTTTTCTTCATTTTTTATAATATACCAATATATCATCAAAGAACACAATAAAAAACCTGTCCAAATACAGACACAACGCACTATTCATGAAGAGCATAAAGGTAGCTAGAGCATTAGTTAAACCAATGGAACTACAACAAACTCATAATGGCCATACCTGGTTTAGAAAGTTGTCTTGTAGATGTCCTCTTCTTTAATGCGTATCCGATGATATTTGGTTCTCAGATCAATCTTCAAGAGCACTGTCGCTCCCTTCAACTAATTAAGCAATTCATTAATCCTCGGTAACAGATACATGTTCTTGATGGTCACTTGATTTAACTGCTTTTAGTCATTGCCTAATGTATCCCTTGTCCAACATTTCCTTCAACTATAGCTTCAACTCTACCAACTAAGGTGTACTCATCCTGTAAGGTGCCTTTGATGCCGGAGCTGCCCTTGGCACCAAGTCAATAGAAAAGTCTACTTCCCTGTGAGGTGGAAACTTTGAAATATCTACAGGAAATACATCCTAAAACTGATGTAGAATTGGGTACCTGCTCAAAACATCTGCATCCTCAACTTCCTTACATTTATCACTAGAAATGTGCACTGCAAATAACACACACCCTTTCCTACGACTACGCTTGGCTTGCATAACTATCACCATTCTAACTACCGTTGCTTTCTTCTTACCTCACAATACTCTTTATTCTCCATTTTCATCCAAGCATTCAATGGATTTTTCATAACAATACACCTTGGTTCTATGAAGGTACAACCAATCCCTGCCAAACAACATACTATATGATCACAACAGTAATACATTCAAATGTGCTGAGGTACGCATACTATTCAAATCAAATGCACAAGCTCTTACTCAATGATGAACCCACTTCTTTGTACATATAGCCAACTACATTAACCAAGAATTTGCATGCACTTCTTTATTCAAACACACTTATCCACCAGGTCAGGATTAACATAACTATAATTAGATCCATGGTCAATCAAAATAGAAACAACTTGATAAAAATTATTACCATCCATCTCAATGATAGATGCTTAATGGTCTATGTGTCTATTATCTAGTGCTGCATAGATCTTAGGAATACTCTTCCCAACATCTCCCACTTTCTGTGCCTCGTGAGCACTATAGAGCCATGCTCTACCACCCAGATGTTGTGGGAAATATCCCCTATGATGCTCTCCTCCACAAGTCCAACATTGCAAAGGCTTCAAACCTTCATCCTTATTTTGCTCCTCATATCGAAGTCCTTGTCCTCTGTCAGATGCATTGAACTTCTTAGATGGTGCTGCATTCTCTTTATTACCTGTACCCACCAGGAGACCTATTTCCATATGCCCCATTAGTTCTTGTAGAATTTTGTAGAATTTTTCTACAAATCAGCTAGCTCTGATACCATGGAGAGCATTTTCTACAAATCAGTTAGCTCTAATACCATGTAGAAATTTCCCACCTGTAGATCAACATGGTAATCCAATGTACTAAAGAAAAACACTTGATCTACTTCTATAAACATTTTATTGGAAGCTTAATCAACCATGAGAAAAATCAATAAGAACACATATAACTAATATGGAGAAATCAAACATACATAACACAAGATATATCCAGGGGAAAGCACCCGCTTAAAAACCCAACAATGTATTATCAATTAAGTGGAATCCTCTTCACAATACAAAAAGAATCAACTCAATAGCTATCCTGCTCTCTTTTTACTATGATGATCTTCAATCAAAAGATGAAAATCATGGACTACCTAGGCCTCAATATATAGGCCACAAGTCCTCCAATCTCCTATAATAGATCCTTCTCCATGCAAGGAATACTTACTAGAAATATCCAAGCATCTGATAGTAGAGTGCCCCACATTTGATCTCAACTGGGTCTCTGACATAACTGATATGCAACAGTTACCCATGAGTGAATTCTTAGTGATCTAAAATAATAGTTGTAACATGCA
>APFE031315585.1:212510-228679 GCA_000404065.3 Pinus taeda | reverse complement strand
TTAACTATTCCTATGTGTCGGAATATCCTAACATCCCCCCTTAAGAACAACTTGGGATAGGATTGAAGGATTTACAAATATGACACAATAGGAGAAGGAAGGAGGCACTAGAGCCTATACCCTTCATTTTACGTTTTATGCCAATAAACCACCTTTCATGCTAATAAACTAAACTAGTACCATTGGATCTTCCCATATTTAACTCTTCTATGTAATAATCAAGAAATAATTCTATGTTTGTTCATAAAGCTTCAAGGTAGAATCATATAGTTTTCACATAGATGCTAGTGAGCAATGTACAACATCCGGAGCCTGAGCATGGTCATCCAAGCCTCCAATGTGAGTATAATACTAATCATCTTACATTGTATGATGTTGAAAATATAGTGGAATTATGGCAATTTACTAAAAGTAACAACTACCAGCATTTATTTATGCTTAGCAGTGAGCACAACATTCTTTAAACCAAATTACCAAAGTTGTGCTTATAATTGCAAATTTCTAGAGTTCACATAGATATATCCATCTCTAACAAAACCAAATCATTGAAATATCAACAGGTGATCCTTCTCATGCATGTACAAACCCGATTGAAACTATTCTCCTCATAAATTCCAAAATAAGGAAGGAAAAATTTTAATCACGAACCTTTTTCATTCTTCTAAAAAGGCTTGGAAAATTCTAATCACACACCTTTTTCATTCTTCTAAAAAGGCTCAAAAATTTTTAATTACGCACATTTTTTATTCTTCTGTAATATTTTATGTAGTTTTACCATTAGCAACAAATCTCCAACAATGTACAGAGGACAAAATGTTCAAACATTTGTCAACCTGGAAACATTATTTTTAACATATTTTGGTCTATACGTATATTATATAGGAAAGTTTTCAATCTTCCCTCACTAACAAACTCAAATTCTAGTTTTATTACACTTTCCATATCCAAAAAATAGGATTCTTTTGACTAAAATTAAAAAGAAATATTTGTTTTTCATTTTTTAAACTCAATTAAATAAAAATAAAAATACAACCGACAGCAGTTAGTTTTCAATCTAGTTTTATTATAATTTCCATATCCAAAAAAATAAGATGCTTGACAGTAAATAGAAAACAAATATTTGTTTTCATTTTTTTAACTTAAAAAATAAAAATACAACACAATTTCAGGGAAATTTCAGCACCTGTAAATTTCAAGTATGATAAGGTTAGGAGGTATGAATGATTTAAAATTCAATTTTATTTTGATCCATGATTTCTATATTTTTAATTTCCAAAAAAAAATATTCATAGTTTGAAGTTTGAGTTAAGAAATCTGTATTATTATTATTATTATTATTTTGTTAATAAGAATTCCTATATGCATTTAAAAAAAAAATACGACAGTGCAATCATAATTTCTTAAAAAAATAAAAATTTTAATTTTTTTTAGAGAAGTTTGAATTAAGAAATTTGTATTATTTATTTTTTATATGAATTCCTGTATGCATTTGAAAAAAAAATCCAAAAGCCAAACCATGATTTCTTAAAATTATCACCATGAAATTTGTGACCTATCAATAGCATGTAATTTCAAAGTATACGGAAATTGCCAAACACGCTGGTTCATAGTGATTTTTTAAATATATTTTTAAATACATAAATAGATTTAATGTCTAGTGATATTTGAAATAGAATTAAATTGATTATATTTTAGTTAAATTGGTTAAAAATCTCTTATCTACTCCAATTTTGAAAATTCAAAATCCTCAATTTTAGATTCCAGAAAACTACCAAATAGCATTAAACATCTTATCCACTCCAATTTTGAAAATTTAAAATTCTCAACATTTTCTAGAAAACTACCAAATAGCATTAAACACTGTTATACAAATTTTAGATACTGAAAATTCTACGCTTCAGTTAATTACTTAAAATTTATTTGGATGAGTGTTGGGTAGATTACTAAGCCATGGACAGGCTCCTTAGTTATGAAGTTCCTTATTTAACAAGGTTGCGAACCTTAAAAATTTCGTAAAACAATTTTTAGAACATCATGCACAAAATTGGGGAGAAATGGACGAAAATGTCGATTTTGAAATTTTGATTCATAAATAAATCTATTACCTTGAAATTCTCTTATCTATTCCGATTTTCAAAATTCAAAATCTTCAACTTCCAATTCCAAAAAAAATACCCGATAGCATTAAACTTCTTAGCCACTCCAATTTTGGAAATTCAAAATCCTCAATTTTGATTCTAGAAAACCACCAAATAACGTTAAAGATAGTCATACAACAAGAACAAACTTTAGATACAGAAAATTCTATGCTACATTTACTTAATTATTTAAACTTTAGATATTGAACATTCTAAGCACGCTACATTTAGTTAATTACTGAAACTTTATTTGGATGAGTATTGGATATATTACTAAGTCGTGGGCATTGGGCACATTCCTTAGTTATGAATTTCTTTATTTAACAAGGTTTCCAACCTTAAAATCTTCTTAAGACAATTGCCAAAACATCATGCAAAAAATTGGAGAACAATTGCCAAAATATCATGCAAAAACTTGGAGAGAAATCGAAGGAAATGTTTTTGAAATTTTGATTCGTAAACAAATCTAATACCTTAAAAACCTTTTATCTATTCCAATTTTGAAAATTCAAAATCTTCAACTTCCCATTCTAGAAAACTACCAAATAACATTAAACCTCTTATCCACTCCAATTTTGAAAAGTCAAAATCTTCAACTTCCGAAAACTACCAAATTACATAAAACCATAAAACAAATAGTAGATTAGAATACAAAAAATAAAATACACACTTTTTTTTCTTGAATTTGAGGGTGTATCAGGCTACAAACCGGAGTTTGAGCTGCTCCCCAAGTTGGTTGGAAGAAATCACGCCTTAATTTACTTCAAAATTTCCTTAGGGGCTCCCTAAGTTGGTTGGAAGAAATCAGGCCTTAATTTACTTCAAAATTTCTTGCGGGGATCTATACCATATCAAAATTTACATATAACTTGTAAGTATTTTTCAAGTTTTACAATAACTAACTGCATAAGTAAATAAAGCAACCACGCCTTAATTTACTTCAAAATTTTCTAAGGGCTGTATACCATATCAAATTTTACATAACTTGTAAGTATTTGTCAGGGTTTACAATAAACTAATAACATAAGTAAATAAAGGGTACATACCTGATAGGCTGATACCACCAGTCTAGCCATTTTGAACGAGAAAGCATGCCATATTCAGACACTAACAAATTCAACAATGCAATAGGGTAAATTAAAAGATTGCAGGGATGCTATTGCTTTTCCCAATTAGCAAGAGAGAGCAATCGCAAAGAAAAATGTAACTAGTCTAGCCGTTTTGAACGAGAAAGCATGCCATATTCAGACACTAAAAAATTCAACAGTGAAGTAGGGTAAATTAAAAGATTGCAGGGATGTTATTGCTTTTCTCAATTAGCAAGAAAGAGAAATGGCAGAGGAAAATGTAAGGCCATAAAACACATAATTCATCAAACCACATATGGTTAGATGCCAAAGGCAAAAGTGGTAAATTCGAAATTTGTTTTGCAAGAGAGTCAATTCCAATGCTATTAAATAGGTCATAAAATTATGTCATCAATATTCATATGGCTGATAGTTACTCTCATAATGTCCCATTAATTCTCAACAACTAGATCTTGAAATAATATAGCATGCTAGCCATAGCTTTGTCGTCCCCATAATGTCCCATTAATTCTCAACAACGAGATCTTGAAAGAATATAGCACGCTAGCTATAGCCCTGCCATAATTCGACTCGATCACTGATGTGGATCACCTATGTGTAATATGTACATTATGATTAGATTTTTGTAAACTCAACCTTAGTTATAATAAATAATTTGGGGGATTTGTAAATTTCGATACAATATATTTTTACGGTTTGGATTTTTAATTAAACGTCAAAATGATGGAACCCCAATATATTTTAGACGTCAGATTTGATATACACAAATTTTTACCAATCGTAAAATACGTGCTAAAACTTAAAATACGTCTTGTAAGACATCAATTTCCAGGTCTGCATCCAACTATGTGATCTGGAAGGCAAGGATGTCATACCTTCTGGATGAATACTTTCTCAAGATTTACGTCAACAGTGTGGTAGTTGAACCCGTAGATTCAAATCCGCTCAAAAGGTACAAGGGAGAGATGGCGAAGGCCAAGCAGATGATCCTCGACAGTGTGAAGGATCATGTAGTATGTCAAAGCTCAGGCAAAGGGACTTCCAAGGAGATGTGGGATGCCTTGACCACGCTATATCAGGGATCTTCCAAGTAGCGAAAGATGTACTTAGAGCAGAAGATGAGATCCACGCAGATGCAGAAGGGGGAACGCATTGATCCGTTCCTTGCAAAGCTTCAGGAGACCCATGACGAGTTGGCAGCTATGGGGTCAACACCTCAGCCTATCGAGATGGTGAGGCTGGCTCTAAATTCAATCTCATAGGAATGTAAAGTGTTTGTCCAGAGCATCCTGGTCAGAGAAAGATTGTCGGATTGGGAAGGAATGTGGGTTGCTTTTCGGTAGGAAGAGATGAGGAGAGACTTAGTCAAGTGCAAACTTGACAGTAGCAGCAACAGTAGTGGGACGAAGCCCAAGGAGGAGGATGAGGATGCAGCGCTCACATCTAAGGGGCAGTAGGAGCAACGGAAGAAGAAGAAAGGTATTTCGAAGATCAAGTGTTTCTCATGTGGCGAACTTGGTCACTACACTACACAATGTCCCCTCAAGAAGAAGGACAAGGACGAGAAGCATGATCCAAACACTGCATTTGCACAAATCGAGGAGGAGTTTTCTATGATCGCCTTGAGGTGGGGTGATATAGAACTGTAGTTTGAAATAACTACAGATGGGCAGGATCCTTGAGGAGTACACATCTTGGATCAATACCTTGCTACGAAAAGCCAAATCAGTAGTCGCAGGATGGACTGGGTCAGTTGATGCAAAGGAGTGTCGGAGTGATAGTTGCAGTGGCTAGGAGTGCCAAAGACTGAGCAATGCAAAGCTAGAGTTGGCGGCAGTGCAGTTGGCATAGAGCAGAGGCTTTAGAGGGTTAGCGCAAAGACTAGTAGTAGTCAAAACTCCAACAACAGATGCATCATGTTGAACACCAGTTTAGTAATTTTGGATGCTTTTCCATTGTTGATGCAGTAGCAGCAACTGTTGGAGAAGGTTGCAATGCAGATACAATATTGGCAGTGGTAGGGCCAGTAGTAGCACGGATGCATAATTTGAGAGGGAGTTGCATTACAGATGTAGTGTTCGCAGTGGTAGTGTCACTAGCAGTATAGATGCAACATTTGCGTAGAAATTGGTGGGCAGCAATGTCAGACATCACTAGCACAGAGAGAGATGTTATAGAGAAGGGTGATGCTTCAAGAGGTTGCATTACTAGAGCACATTCCTTGCTAAGAGGGAGTGTTGATTTTTGGTAGCATCAGATGTGCTCTAAGCCTTAAAATTTGCAGGGAGGCTTGGACACATGCATTCCACAATACCCAGTGATCATTTTGGGAAATTCCACCTGGAGACAATTTTATTAAAATAATTAATTATTTTTAATGGGTGCCTAATTCTAAACTTAGGAAATTAAATAATTAAAGGGTATTAATCTAATTATGGGTGAAACTTCTATAAGAAGACGGGAATCAAGCCAAAATGATCTAAGTCGTTGATTAGGATCTAATCTAGGCCGTTGGTTCTCATCAGAAAGATCATAACAGGACGCTTGAGGGGCATTTGGAAGACACATCGAGTAGAGATCAAAAGATCAAATTTCTGAAGCACAACAGTTGCCGAAAGAGGAATTTGAAGTGATCTTTTGCAGTGAGGGGCAAAAATAGTATTTGGAGGGAAGTTTTCCTTGGGCCGAAGAGTACAAGGCAAAGAGGGCAGAACAACGTCTAGAGAGGTTGACGCTGGGCCACACAAAGCTGACGCAGTGCCTGAAGGGGGACTGAATTCCTGTTGAGGAAATTGAGTTTTAGAAGCCGAGAGTCGGGGTGTGAAACTGGGAGGCTAAGAGCTGAAGTTTCCAGCCAACAAAGGGTCAGAAGGAAGAGCAACCCAATCCCCAGCAGAGGTGACACAGAGACTGCGTGGGGTTGACACAGTTCTGCGCAGAGGCTGACGCAGAAGGGACGTAGAGGCTCACTTCCAGCAGATCAGAGTCGGATCTTCTAGTGACAGGGTGAGATCATCTCACTATTTTGTTTTGTCCAGTTTCTCTCTGTATCGGATAGCCAGTTGGGCATCCAACGAATTGTACTTAGAATTACTATTTCATAATAATAAAACCCTCAGCTACCGCACCGGTTTTCCCGCATTTGGTTTTTCTAGGGACATTTGTCCAAAAATAACTGTGTAGGTGTGTGTGATGTTTATTTCTCTCTTGTGCTGTATTTAGTTTCCGCAATTTTATTTTGGTGTAGGCTATAGTGTATGTATATCTGTATTTGCCGTAGAAAACTACAAGTAACTTGTTCAATTAAATTAACAAGTAGGAGAAATATTATCAGTTTGCTGTAGTAGGAATCGGGTAATCAATTTTTCACAAAAAGCCAGAAAGAGGCTGACGCAGGGGCAGCACAACAGTCTTTAGAGGCAAGATTGATTTGCTGAGAGGGAGAGACGTCTTCAATTCTACAGGCTGGGAAGGAGTCCCAAAGTGTCAGAGAAGCATCTTTCCAGTCAGTAGAAGGCAAAACGACTTCATCACAGACCAGTCTAAGGCTAAACTTCCAACAAGGTATGCAGAGTAGCGCAGAGGCTGACGTAGAGGGTCAAAGGGCCGAATTTCCGAAGGCGAGTTGTGCTAGGAGTTTCCCTGTGGGGTGAGGAAAATTCATCACTAGATTTTTGCCAGTATTTTTCTAACAAGAAAAACTCTAGAGGGTGTTAAGCCACGGATCAAGTGTCGGTAATACCAAGAAGAGAATGAACTGTCGGATCACTACATATCGTGACCGTGAGATTGTAAGTTACAAAAGTACATAGTAAAGAAAAACACTTTACCTAACTCTACACTAAACCAAGTTATACTTAACTATTTCCTATGTGTCGGAATATCCTAACATTTGAGACCCCACCTTTTAGATGATAACTAGGAGGGGCCGGATTTGTTACAATCCGTGATTTCTTGAATCAAAAGGTATATCAAACTCCATATAGTGGACATGCGTATAACAGTTAAGGCCTTTATTTGATGCCTTATTCATATTATTTTAATGAGAGCATTCCTCAAAAGTATAACTCAGATCCCAGTTGAGCATTGATGACCCCTTTTCTTTTACTCAACTAACCAGCTCTAAGCTGCCTTTTGGTATCCAATGTTTGCAAGACAAGTGGCATAGAAATATCTGACTGTTATTTGCCTTTTATTTTTAAAGAATAGCGATCCAGGACAAATTTTAGACTGTGATTGTTTCCACTTCCAATGGAGTAATAAGAAAGAGTTTGCTGTCAAGCATGTTGTTTTCTATTTTATTTTCCTTTAGACATGTAAGTAGAATTGCTCTCTTGGTATTTATTAATGACATTGAGCATGCAAGAAAGGAAGCATTTAGTAAATGTTCCTCACAAGTTTTAACTGAATACTCATTTTTTCCCTGGCGGCTTATTTTATTCTAGTCTATGGCATACTCAACAACCAAGGGCATTTAACCTCTACTTGAGTGATGTCTGCAAACCTAACAATTAGTCTGACACTTGAGTACAAGTATTTAATGGTAAGAGGTAGAATTCAAGTCACATGGTAAAATCCAAGTCCCCTTCGCTTCTATTAATTGGGAACACAGCGAGTCAATGCAAGCCATTGACGTGTGTGGTATGTCTCGTTGAAGTTTCGTAGATACAGGAGGTGTACTAATTAAATTGAACTCTGTTTTTAATGACAAGTCCTCTATTATCAAATGCAGACAGTGCTTTTCTTGACAGTTGAACCCTTTGTGTTCTTCTCTGTTGACTCCTTATCCTCTCAACCTTCAAGAAGGAATATTTGAGCATCTCAGAAGCACACACTTTTATGCCAAAATTATGTTAATTTCAACGGAAAAATGAAACTTTCAACTTTAGATAACGTGTACAGTCCATTGTGTTGATCATTACTGAATGATCATAGTTTGTAAGATATAATGGTGGAAAAATATTAGAAAATTTTCCTACGGGAAGCTTCCTAAACATTTGATTAATTCAGTTATTTATAGCTAGGCTGAGCTCTCTGAGAATTCTCTGCATTGTTTTATAACAAATTCCTTGCAGTAAAAGATCGTTTCCAAGTATTAGGGATAGTTGTTAACAGGTAACTAATGACGATGAATTTTCCTTTTTGATTAACAGGGTGAGGAAGGGGCTATTGTGCATTTCAGAAAAGGAGATGAAACAGTCACAATAGAAGCAAGTCTCTATATCTTTGACTTCAGTCTTCTCCTTATTTATTTTTTGTTACTATAGTAACTGTCCTTGCAAAGGCTGTGTATAGCTACTAGATTAAAAAACTCTGATGCCAACAATGTATTATTAATTTTTCATTGGACATTAAACATGTGTACTATATCATTTGTCCAGTCAAAAGTTAATTACTTAATGTCTGCCTGCTACGAGACCTATTTTTGTATTTATGCTTTAACACCTCTAAGAGGTTTTTTGGCCTGCTTGCAAAGTCTTTTACTTTTATTTTGATTTAAGCATTGGAATTGTTTGCTGATACATTGAGTAGCTTGGCCTCTTTCTTACATGGGTAGCATTTATCCTTGGCATCTACCTCAACAGGTTGGAAATGCTGCCAGCCTAATGAAAGTGATCAATCGTACTTTTTAAAATTGGGTTGAGCATTGTATAACCTTGGGACAGATTGTCTTGCAGTTTCTCCGTTAGCCTGAAGGCTTTGTATGTCTCCATCAAGATTGGAATAGCGATGGAATGGCAATGCTAGAGATAATGATATTCCTTCACTAGTCACTAAAGTTTTCACATTATGCTATTTTAAATGGTTGTAAAGAACTTGCAACACTACGATCAAGAGTGATTGAAATCAAGTGTAGAGTATAATGCCTAGGAAAGTAGACTCCCCCGCACAACACATAAGATAACGGCACCTCTACAATGCAGTGGAAAAATCCACTATAAGCAATCATGTCTTTATTCTTGTGTCATGCGCCATAAGTGATATCAAGTACAAAATAGGCCTCCATAATATTGGAATGGTGTGTCTGTAATAACACAAAAACTGCCTAACCATATGGAGAGAATCTGTCAACTCCCCCTATATGAGACTTGACAAGGTCCACAAATTTAGGATATGCTTACCACTTGACACAAAAAGAGAATTGGGGTTTTAACTACTCAAACATTCTCATGTTATTTCATTAGTCTAATAGGACTAAATGAAACATAATATCTCCAAACCAATATTACAAAATTGTTGGTAATGGTAATCATATACGTTTTGACTGATATTCCCCTTGAAGATTGGTTAGGGAAGTAACATTACATTTATCTCCTCTTAGTGACAAGTGTAATTCCTTAATTCCAATTAGAGTCCAGAACTTAACAAATTTGACCTCTGTCAACGGTTTGGTCAAGCTGTGAGCAATTTGGTCCTCTGTATGACAATACTCCATTTGAATGATCTAATCATGGACTATTTGTTGAATGTAGCATTGATGGACCTCAACATGTTTGGTCCTGGAGTGATAGATTGGATGATGAGCTATCTGAATAGCATCTTGATTATCACAATGAAGAGATTGCATTGATAAGGTCCAAGTTCTCCCAAAAGTTTCTGAATCCATATAGCTTCTTGCCCTGTAATGAAAATACCTACATCGTTGGCTTTAGTTGAAGAAAGTGAAATTGTTGACTACTTCTTGCTTGACCACGCAACAACTCAGCCCAGAATGAAAGGATAGGTAGAAGCAAAGTTGCACTCAACTTGGTTCCAGCCGAATGTGAACCTGTATATCCAACCAATTGTGTTTGTCCCCCATAACAATATTGCACACCATAATAATAAGTACCTTTGACATATCTCAAGCTGTGCTTTGTTGTAATCCAATAGATTTCCTTGGGATTCTGCAGATACTAAGAAACTAGATGAACAACAAAGGTAATGTCAGATCGGTTGTGACTCAAATACAAAGGGCTTCCAACAAGTTGTCAATAGTAAATACAGAGTAGTATCAAAAACGTTAGAACTTAGAAGTACCTTTAGCCAAAAAATTGACTCTAGATTGAAATGGGGTTGGGCAAGGTTTGCATTCTTCCATGTGAAACCTTTGGACAAGATCAAGTGACAAGAACATACTTTGGCTGTGAGATAACAATACCATTGTCTAATTGCAAAACTTGAATGACACGAAACTAATCCAAGAGACCCAAATCAGTTATGTCAAATTTTCCCTAAGTGTCTTCTTCATGTCAAGGATCATCTTAAGACTCATGCATATAAAGTCATATATGTACAATACAAGTATCATGATGTCACTATTCATATTCTTCACATATGGGTTGGGATTAGAATAGCAACAATATAAGCCATTAGAAAGGAAGAATTTATCATTCTACCATACCCTGGGGGCTTGCTGTTGCCCATATCATGACTGTTTTGAGTCTCGACTTACACACAATTTGAGAAGTGCCATCACTTGCAAAACCTGGAGGCTATTTCATATAAATTTCTTCTCAAAAATCCCCATTAAAGAATGCTGATTTTATGTCCATCTGATGAAGATGCCACTGGAAGCTAGCAACAACAAAAAGAGTGATTTTAGCAGTATCCATTTTGGCAATTAGGGCAATAGTTTTGGGGTAGTCAATAGCTTCCTTCTGTGAAAACTTAGAGTATAAATATGATTCTCCAAAATTTTCCTGTTCCTTATGAGGTATTTCAATTTACTCAGCTCAGTACCTGAAATATGCCTAAATGTTAGTCTGCAAATGTTCTCTTGGTATGATTTTTGTAATGCTTTGATTATGGAATGAAAAAAGTTGGTTGATCTTGGTAAGAGCAGTTCCAAATTGACTGCTCATAGTGCCAAAGAGAAGCAGAAGAATAGCTCTAGTTCTCCCCAGTATTGTCAAAGTCCCAAAAGGAGACATCCTTCTCTTGTGTAACAACAGTAGAAGCGAAAGGTAAAGACACAGTGAAACTCAAAACATGGTTACTGTGGCAAGCATAGTCATATAGATGTATGCTATAAATTGTTGAAATTCCTCATGAAGTAGACAGTTTGTCTTTCTATTTCTTATCAGAAGCTTGGTAATTCCCAACGTCCTGGTAAGGCCTTTAATGCTATGACTATCTGACTGCACAAGATGTTCTGATACCATGATGAAATTACATGCACAAAATAATGCGTAGATACATAGTCTCCACAGAACACACAAGATAATAACACTGGATCTATAGTGGTTAAATCTCAACAATGTACAGGAAACATCCACTCTCAATAGTCAGAGCTTTATTCTTGTGTTACACTCCATAAGTGATGTCAGATACATAAGAGTGCTCCATTATATGGGAGTTATGCAATCGTAATAATAGAATAATCACTTCACCATATTGAGAGAATATCTCAACTTCCACAAATTTAGGAGCTCAGAACAACTTAATACAAGAAAAGAATTGGGTCTTTAACTACCCAGACAATGTCATGTTTTATTTCATTAGTCAAATAAGATTAAATGAAACAGAAACTTAAGACAATTTTACAAAATTATCTGTGATGATATACATTATCCTGGATATGTAGTCTTTCATTTTGGTGTTTACTTCTTCTCTTATGGAGGATCAGTTAGATGTGACAGAATTTCCTTTCTTAATGGAATTACTAGATTGGCAATCTCCCTCAACCTGGCCTTATATAAATCTGTCCTGGCATAGAGGCCACCTTGTTCGTGGTTCATATCTGAAGGGCAAGGTGATGAAAAATTATGTCCTCTAGTGCTCTACAAGAACATATAAGTGTCAAGAATATTTTGTGACTTTTTAATTCCACTAGGTACATAATAAGCTGTCAATAGCATTCCTGTTAGCAAATGGAATGCACTTTCAGAAAGGATGGGCACCTTGCCATTCCTTTATCACAACTCTTAGAAAGTTGTCGATTTTGAATGTAAAGGCATAATGAGAAGCTCTCAACTAGTTGTTTGCACAAATTCTGTACACATGCTACATTTCTCTTTCACAGGTCATAGGTATTTCTATCTGATTTCTTAGAAAAGTAATACATTTAGTATTGAATCTGATGGCACATCATAAACAGGCTCCTCTGGTCATAGCTGCAGATGGGGTACATTCCACCATCAGAAGAGTTTTATTTGGTGGAATAACACCTCGTGATAATGGAAGGACAATGTGGCGAGCTATAATTGATGGAAAGCTCTGTTCACATAAGGTCTTTCTCAACTTTACTTATATTTCTTTTAATTGAGGGTGGAAGGAATCTATCCTTAATTTAAGTTGTCATTCTTTGATCTAGATAGTGGCAAAGAAGATTTTCACAAGTATGGAGAGAACTGTTAGCCTCTAGAGAATGCTAATATTAATTTATGTAAGCCTGTTAGTGGAATGCTAAACCATATTTTGATTTTTTGGATTGCTCCATTCTTAATGATTTGATCTTGTTTTGTCAAGGCCTTGACGATGGGAAGTTTTGCAACATTGCAAAATGGCCGGACTGTTTTTCTAGTAAATGGTGTACAAGGTAAACTGTACTGGGCCTTCAGCGTGACGGATGAAGTTACTCAAGGAGAAGCTAGAAATCGTTCTAGAGATCAGAAAGAGGCAAAAGAAAGGTTGCTTAAATATTATGAAGGCTGGGATGTCGCTACCGACATCATTCAGGTAATCTAATTGAAACTCGAGACCATTTAATCTTTGTCAATTAAGATTCTCCAGTAAGAGTACACTGGGTTGAGTAAAACCTTTCTTGTGTTTTGTTTGCCATTACTATCCAAAGATTTTAAATAGCCAGTGCACTATATCTAATCAATAAGAGACAATACTTGAACCAATATGTCCTTTGCAGGCCACAAATCCAGAACTTATCCTGGAGCGCAGGGTGATAGATGTTCCTGTACTTCCAAAGTGGTCATCTGACCATGTTGTTCTTCTTGGAGGTGAACTTTATAACTTCTGGAAGCAAATTTATGAGAGTTCTGTAGTAATTCATATCTCACATTACTTCTTGCAACTATGTTTCTATTATCTTTGCAAAATATATCATGTTGACCTTGTTTTAAAGTGTTCCTCTGCTATTTATAACAGAGAATGTTCCAGCTTGTTTACTGACCGTAGTAACACGATATATACTATCTAACAATGGTTTGCACTTTTTCATCTTCTGTCAGATGCAGCACATGCTGTAACACCATCATTTGGTCAAGGAGCTAATCTTGCTTTTGAGGATGGACTAGAGCTTGCTAAACAGCTTGTGACTTCTTCTGATTTAAGGTTGATGTATTTTTTTTCTTTTGTCTTCCTTCGAAAATTATAAGTAGAAAATGAAATGTCAATTACATAAATGCATCGAAATGAATATTTTTAACCAACTCTTTCATTATCTTGAGAAGAAAATGAAACATCAATGACATAAATGCTTCTGAATGCATAAACTCTTTAACGGACTTTCTCATGATCACTTTGGGAATTGTTAGATAATTATGGTTGCGAGGCCTTATATTTTCAGTGATTAATAATAAATATGTTACTGTGATGTACTAATTCTTGGATTTGTTTTGTTTGGAAAACCTCGTTTGATACATTAGAAGTGCCTTTGAAGCATATGAAAAAGCACGAATACCACGTGCCTCTATAATTTCCGAAAAATCTCAGTCAATGGGTGTCAGACAAACTGATGAATTCTATAACTGGCTATACACTGCTGTTCCTGAGGTCTAAGCATGGTAAGTGTTTACAACAGAATCAGTTTCGTTTTCGCCTCAGTACTGTACTGTTTCTGTTGGCATATTATTTTGATCAATGAAGTGATATAAAGTGCTAGCATTCCTTCATTTGAATTTTTAGTTTCCTGCTTCTACTCTAAACTACATTAGGTTTAGACAATTTCAGTTTCATTGGAAACTATTTATATTTTAGCGTATGTTTAGTTCATCGCTGATTTAGTTGCTTCATAATAATACATGTTTCAAAACTCACAGGGCAAAGTGATTTTTGGAACATGCAGTCATGTCTAGACCTGTTCGGAGAGTAAGTAAACATTGAGTATCTTTTACTGCAAAACTTCTCAATATTATACCATCCACATAGTCCATATGATAACGTGGTTTCATGATTTTCAGCAAAACTGTCAATCATGAATTTTCTTTTCATAGAGGTTGAGTGCGGTTATTACATTCTTGTTTTTGTTACCTTGTTCTAATATTTGAATTGAAGAACATGTGGAGCTGAATACGGTGACACTGAAAGGTACATGCATGGTTCAATAGCTACCAGGACAGACTGCTGGTTAATCCGTGGGTTGCTAAGGCACATGAATATTTTCGTTGGGCTTGTTTGTGATGCGGATCACCAAAGCCGTGGCATATGATACTCTTCTATTTTTATTTCTTCCTTCTGCTATTGGAAATATTCATAATAGTTATGCTTTAATGATTCCTTTATCCATGAACTTCTTAAGATATAGACTTGGCATTACAGCCCACAAGCATGTGTAAGATATAACTCAAATTTAAATAGCCATCCACTGACTCTGAAGGGAATCATGATTCTTACACAGTGAACTTATAATATCAAGAATTGAGACCTTTAGTTCATTCAGGTCAATTCAGTAAAAACACTCCAACTAGTTGTGATAAATTCAGGTTTTATAGCCAACTCATTCTTACTCCATTGGTCAGTTAACTAGTGAACTTGATCTGTAGAATCTTTCCTGCCATAGGGAAGTCATTGTTTTCCATGTCTTGTGCTTCATTAATAAAGTATCAATATATCAATCTTCAACATGGCATAATTTAAAACCTTTGTATAAGATATCATTAGGTTAATTTAGCAGAAATGCTCCAAACAGGCATGTCAAACTCTGTTTTGAAGTACAATGGCTCTTATTTCGTTGGTTAATCAACTAATCTACTTTGGTATGTAATACTTAGTATCTAAAATCAAAGAGCGTTGCCAGACATCCTAAAATATGCAATACGTTTTTTTCGTTTCAATCAACAAAAGCATATTAATTTTCTTTTCAAGTACTGTCCAAGGATTTATTTTTCTAATAATCATGGAGAAAATACTGCTTATTTTTACAGGAAAAATCAAAGTTGTACAAAATGAATAACATTCTACCTTAATGCAGATAATGCTGCAACAAGGTCGGAATAGGCTACAACAGATACATTTTTTGCATCCTTGATTAACAAAACTCCTTTGGCCTTGGTTTGATCACTTATGTCTTCAAGTACTGAAGTTTGAAATGCATGAACTGAACCCACAATTCCATCCAAGATAAACTTGGTGCAGCACCTCCAAAGTAAGTACAAAACCTATGAGTGAACACAATGCCAAAGATCAAAGAAGTGACCTCAGCCAGTGTAATATTCCTTCCCATTTAAATCAACTAGGGAAGGTTCACAATTTTGCAATTTTGGGATAAAGACAATTTTGGTGCCAAACTTAGGAAAGATGGGTAAATAAAGGAGGAAATTCGATGGGTAGAGGGAAGTGGGGGCCACTCTGAAAATTCTATCACTGCAGCAACTAATTTACTTTTTCTACTTATTTCATCATAAGTTATTCATGAAATTACTTCAACAAACATTAAAATAAATACTGCTGCAGATATCACATCGTACTACTAAAACAAACATGTGCACACATTGACACAGTTGTTTTGGACTAATGTCCCCATAAACACCCAATGTGGGAAAACCGGTGCGGCAAGGGAGGATTTTATTATTCAGCAATTTTCTTGTACAACAGGGTGCCAAACTGGCTTACCCACAAATAGACAAACTTCCAGCACTTTTCTAAACCCAGCGTAGGCCCTATTGACCTCTGCTACAGCCTGAAACACTCTGCGTCAACTTGAAACCCTCTGCATCAGCCTACTGAGGCTCTGCGTAGCCTCTCTAGGCTTCTGCATCACTCCTAGAGCCTTTGCGTGGATGACGTA